>JASAMX010025090.1:0-125372 GCA_030248175.1 Microlaimidae sp. YZB2_3
AATTTTTGTATAGTATACTGCTTAAAATTACATTGAATTTTTGGATATGAAAACAATTGTATTCATATTATGAGGAGACCATGACGTTTCATTTAAAATGAGTAAATTTTTTAATGTTTTATATCTTTAATAAATGACATTGAATTCAATGCATTAAAAGGCGGAAATTCTAGCAAAAGACGAAACAAAGTTTCGAAAAAAAGCCTTATATTAAATGGAATAGTATAAAACTACATAAGTCTAAAAACTAAATGCCAGAAAAGACTGAAACAAGTCTCTTTATAACCTGTAAATTAATAACAGATTTTGTGAAATTTTAAGAAAAACAAAACTGAATAAAAACAATACGTGTAAAAGCTTTAGTTTGCGTTTTTTAACCATTAATAAAACTTGATTCACATAAATTTCTCTTAAAGTGGATTAACTTTTTACATGAGTTAACCAGCTGTAAATACCACAGTATTAGTTAAGTCACACGTCGTCAAAAGATACAAAAAAAGTATAACGCAAGCGTCACAGTAACCATGAAAAATTTCTGTCAAAATAAGTTATCGCATTGCGCATTAAATTTTGTAATTTATCATTATTTTCGTATAAAGCAAAACATACCGCCATATTAACGGCTTTTTAAAATCAAATATCAAGTTTTAAGTCCGAAAAACATTGAAAAAATCAGATTTAATATAAGGCGACTTTTTCTTTAATGTTTCTATTTATTTAGCTGTCAATGTATATGTTAAATTAAAAGTCGCCTAATAAGAAAAAAGAAAGAATGGACTTTTACCAAGAAATTGAATGTTCGTAACTTTTATGAAACAATTGTTTTATTGTTGATGATTAATGAACAGTTGTTACAACAATTAACTCTTTTGGATTTTTTTGTCCAAAAAAACGCTGCAAATCATCATAAAAGATGCCGCACCACCGCTGTTCAGTAGTAAACATCACACGGATCGCGGAAGAAAAATCCGGAGTTTAACATTGTGCGGCACTGGCGCGTAATTCTTATATGCAAAAAGAATCGCAAAGCGTTAAAAAGAATATTATTTTACGTAAGTTTTCATTTTGTGGTTAAACACTAGACGCACAATCTTGTTATGCTAAGTAAATTATATTGTTTTTAGCTTAAAATTAAAAAAATGTGAATTTTTAAGGGATTTCAAAATAATATTTTGTAGTTCCTTATAACTGTCATTGAAAGCACTTCGACACTACGGCCAGAAAACTCAAACACAAGTTTGATGCCTGCGTGTTTTTGCTCGTTCTTCCGATTTAACAGTTTTTGTTAGGTTGTTAGGCTGCAATCCCAGCAAAGATTTTTAAACATGTTTTTAATTCCAATAATCATTATTTTATCAATAAAGCGTTAGGACCTAAATAAAAAAATGACTGCCAAAGAAGCTCCGAGATTTAGAGTTTACCTTTCTATGTGATCAATTAGTATTAAAGCAGGAATATTGATTTCCAAACATGAATTTAAGAATATTAGCAATAATACATAAGATGAATTACAAAATTTACTAACTTTCCCTAATTACGCTTGGCGCAAAATCACCTTATCCCGCGACGTCCACCGTACGTTTTACGACTTTTTTCGCTCCCTTTTTACATCATGTCTCAAGTTCAGTTTCAATAAGCAGGTGAACAGATATGTATATTTTTAAAAATATTCTCAGCTTTATTTCAAATAAATTAGGAAAAACACTTTAACTAAAAACCATCCACTAAGTTAAACTTACACAGAAGATCACACTCCAAAGTTCCATTTGCGGGATCTTGCAGGGGTCGTTTAATATTCCTTATATTTTTTAATGTCAAATTTGGACCGACTCCTCCGTGCATACCTAGAATTATATAAAAAGAATCTTGACTCACGGTACGTGTTTTGTTTTTTACAAGGAGTTGTACTCAGGGCCAACTCCTTAAACGAAAAATTTTTGTTCTAAAATAAAATAAGAATAAAGCGAAATAAAGCTGTTAGTAATAATTTCGTTGCAGGAACTTTTAATGCTGAGTTAGTTAACTATTCCTGTAAAAAACTACAAGTGTAGTCCTTAGAATATATTCATGTATCTCATAAAAAATTAAATATGGACATTTTTAATTCCTTGAAAACTGCGCTTTAGAATAACTTTTTTAAAAATTGTAGTTGTAGGTCGGTTTTCGTCGACGTTACTCCATGCTTTGCTTGTCGACGACAAATGAACCATATCGTGGTTACGATGCCAAACTGAGTTACAATCGTCATAACATATATGTCAGTGTGACTTCTTTTTATCTTTTGTAACACCCAAACATACCACAAACTAACATTAGATAGAGTCACGTTAATTTTATACTGATTGATTAGATTGTGACTTTTTCAATTAATTACATTACAAAACAAGAAACACCAACCGATTTACTGCCAACTCAATTTAAAAAAATGTATTTTAAATGAATTAATATTTTTAAAACATTCGTTCTTACATAATATTTTTCCTCCGATTAATCCGGCAATTGGCATTACTTCAAAAACTTTTTGAAATTTATACCACACACGTACATTTAATCGCCGAACTACTTCGTGATAAAAACCATATTCCCTGTTTATTCTGAAATCAAACAAAACAACAAATTTATTTTTAAAAACAAAATTAAATAATTGTTGATTGAAATTGTTTTTCGGCACTGGCGTCCGCTGCAACAAAATTATTGACTCTATTATTACCTACATGGCAAAACAAAAATCGCGGTCTAATGTCCTGCTGATAACTAGAAATTCGTCAGAAATAACATCATCATTTTTTTTAAATTTGAAGTCCTAACAATCGTAGTAAACTTTTTCAAAAATTTTAAGCATAATGTTTAATTCGTTTAAAAAAATTACATACAGAAAACAAGGCGGAGAAAAAAAACTTAAAATGATATGGTAATTCATTTTAAAAGTCTTGAAAGAAATTTGCGTTTGATATTGGTAAAAAAAGGCAAGATGAAAAAAAACGGAAGAAAATAAAACATATAAAAGGTTAAATTATGATACAAAAATTAAATGCAGCATATAATCAAAAATATATAACAAAATAATAAAGAAAAGTATGTGATTGCATATATTGCTCGGAAACATTTGTTGCCCTACCTAGGGTTTTGGTAATGGCTCTCACTCAATAATACAACGCGCACTAATTAGAGCTTTCAATGGTCCTAATTATGGCTCTATAACCCTTATTAGGGCATGCTCTATTAAGACTCTTAATAACTCCAAATGGGACGTGCCCTAATTAAAACATTTTATTGCTCTAATTAGGACCCTCGAAAATAAGTTTCCGAGAAAAAATTGTTTTGTTATAATTTTTATGCAAATTCATGACTATTTGAATTTTTAGAAAAAAATTGTTTGGTTATAATTTTTATGCGAATTTATGACTATTTGAATTTTTATGAAAGGAAATTGTGAATTTTTGAATATAAAAAACTAGAGCTAAAATCAAGAAAAAATAAGAAATAAGAAGAAATAAGGAATGAATGAATGGTAATGGGAATGATTCGTCAAGAAGAAATAAGGAATGAATGGCAATGTCAGGGAAAATAATAACATAGTTCCCAGTGGTAATGTAATTGTTATAGAGTTGCGTCACATATTTTCGTACACTGATATTTTTTTAAAGACTGAGAGGACCTGACCAGAACGCTAATCTCATCACTTTTAATAGAAACCAAAAAATTATCTATAAATTTAAAGTGGAGTGATTTCTGAAGTGAACTCTTTTCTGAGGTCCCTGTGATGGTATAGCACAGAGATCGGTTGGTATTTTTTTCAGGAGTGGAAAAATTAATAGAATTTTGGCTTTCGGATCACTGTTTCGGCAGTGTCACTGCGTGGCAGCTATGGTAATGTTCCTGTTTTCCAATGCTCCGAATCTACGGCTTTAAAACGGAGAGAGCTCTGAAGCTTTAGAGTTCCGCTCCTTAAATGAGTGATGTTAGGCTTATGTAAGCTTGAAATACATTTAAAGTTATTTTATCTGCATTTTTAAATTTATTTGCAACGCTTTAAGTAATTTTTTTTAAACTTTAGCTTACAAAAAAAATTGACAAAATAATCTATGACATCCTTTTTTAATTTATTCATAAAATTAGTACAACTATAGAGCGGAGTTACAGAGCTTCGGAGCTCAGAGATTGCTCCGGAGGAACTCCGGAGAACATCACTAGTGGCAGCTGCTTTATTGACACCTCTAGAAGCCTAAACTAGGTCGAATTCTAATTAGGGGGCGCTCTAACTAAGGCAGTAAATGTGACTTAACAATAATAATGGACTATGGAGTCACATATTTTTTCTTCATTATTATGTTAAATATATGCCGGGTGGTGTGAAGTTCCTCTCCGTGGTGCTTAGCGGGCAACGTTAGCATTAACTTTTGTCATGAAATTTTTAGAATAAGATGGTAACACGTTTTGCTCTATAAAACTTAGATGGAAACAATGTTGAAATGGAAAACAACAACGGAAAGAAACTCAGATAGAAACACAGCTGATCACTCCACAACCTCCTAATACATGATACAGTTTACTGTGATCTGTCTTTCTTCTCTAAGTACCAACATAGAAGACGTTGCAACCACAAATAATGCATACATGGTAACATAACACCCACAAAATATGTACAATTACAATAATACTACATATTTGCAAGTAGAGTAGAAGGTTTGTTGTTTGGTTTAGGGTCGATGAAGCCGAGGGAACTTGGAGCCCAAAATAAACATCGCTAAAACCTATACCTAAGCCTAAGCAAAGCCTAAAAAAAGATAAAAATTTTTTTCGGCGGCTCCAAGTTCCCTACTTACGGCTCTAAAGACCCCGTACCTGTTGTTTTTAATTTTAAAGTTTTTTGGTGTAAGTTGTTGTGTATATGTTTATTGGTTGGGTAAATTTTATATTTGCTAGTTAAGTTTGTTGGTTTTCTTGTGTAGCTGGCATTATCATTATGTTTTTTAATCCCCTTCTCCAAAACTATTTTAAAACTGAACTTAATCTTAACTCTTTTATTTTACATATGTATCATTAGTAATGTCTGTATATATATATATATATATATATATATATATATATATATATATATATATATATATATATATATATATATATATATATATATACCGACATTACTATGTACAAACTGGTTGTCACCTCAAAGACTTGTTATAAAAACTTAACAAAACTGAGGGTAATTGCCCGATACCCAATAAATAACCATGTAAAATATATTCTTAATATTATTTTTTTGATTTGATTTCTGTGTAGTTTAGCTTCAGAAAACCTATACACATCATATTATTATAGACGTAACATTCTCATTCCTCCCCTATTTTATCTATCCCGATCTTGAACATAATATGCAAAACCATTTCAGAACTTTTCCGTTCAACTAAATTTTTGTCCCAATCCTAATGAAAAATTTTTAATCAATTTTTGTATTTACACAATTTTCTATTATACAACATGTAAACAAAAGCACATTGTTTTTTTACCTTGCGCATTCGTGATTTCCCCTTAATAGAAAAAATCTGTTTGGATAAAGCACTTTATAAGCAAATAAAAGGGAAATGCATTCCAATGATCGTTTTCCTCGGTCCTTAAATAATTACTAATATTATAAATTTTTAATACTTTTTCAATTCTCCAAAATATATAATTTACCGTTTTTTTACTATTTGACACTTTACTATAACTAGTTTGAAAACAGTTGTTCGTGGGTACAAATTCAAATTAAATAAAATAATAAAATAAATTATCAGTGTATTTTAAAGCAACGTTTTCAGATGATCATTATTATATTTTAAACAGTATGCGACTTTGTCTAAAATTGCACCTTAAATTTTAGAACTTTTAAAACTAATTGAGAGATGTCTTTAAAAAAAAGACCGAAATATTATAATTTGTTGTTATTGACGATCACATGAGCAATATTTTATGTTTGAATATCGAATGTGAATGTTTTACTATAATTAAGCTAAATACATTTCTTAGAGATTTCACAAAAAAATGTCAGATTTTAAATTAGGCGAGCAATTTTTCCAAAAAACAAAGCTTTACAACACAGACTTCTAAATGATGAAAAGTTACATAAAACCTTGTTTGTAATGACATGTGAAAATAAAATTAATTGTTTTTACACTACAAAATGCAAAAAGCTGTAAACGAGCCTAAAGCAGACCAGCCCACCACAAAATTTTTTACTATATTTTACAATTTTGGACCTTTAACATTATTTTTTTTGAACTTGTCAAGGTTTTAGCAACTCTAGGCTTCACGGACCTGAGGAGAACTTATCTTTTGGTGGCCAAACATTGTTAAAAAAATAAGCTTAAACCTCCGGTTGTGGGCTAGGCCGCAATGGCCACGCGGTAAGGGTACTGGTCCCCCTCTCCACGGAAAGGCACTGTGCACACAACACAGTGTTGCAATCACTTCAGCAGGGTGGCAATACTAAAAAGTAATCGACCAGTCTAATACCTTTAATGATTTATTTTAAATTATATTTTGTCATTTTCGTGATTTTTTTTTATTTACCGCCTTAACTTTTTGTAGCAAACAAGGGGGCTGATTTTTATCCCCCGGAGGGTTAAATTTTTTCCTCCGGTGGGTCAAATTTAACCCCCCAGGAGATTTTTTCAAAGCGATGCACGGATAGGGAAGAAATTTTATACACAGTGACGCATTTTTTAATGTATTCTTCATTCTACTAAGTTGCATCAAAATTGTCTATTAATAAAAAAACTTGATTTTTTGAGGTTTATCAGGTTTTTTTACCTGCACATTATTATTTTTTGTCAGCATTATTGTATTTTGTTATTTTAATTTTTCAAAGTTGTCAACTAACCACGTAATCTCCTAAAAACATCCAGTTGACGCCTTTGTGGGGAAATCCTCCTTCTCTAAAAACCATAAGAAGATCTGAAAATTGTCCATGAATATCACCAGCTACGCAAATGGGCGGATAAGTCTCTACTAACATTGGTTGACTGTAAAAGACGTCTAAAGCCTAAAAGTAAAAATTAATATAAATATTGTCAATTATAGTTTTATCCTGAATTTAGTTTTATAATTTTGGTAAATTTTATTGCCTTTGATTATGTAAAAAATAAACTTTAATTAAAACGTAAATCATTTAGGCTTAAAAAAATTTATATGTCAAATATACAAATTTTTAGTTTATTGTCCATAAAAAATTCGTTGGTTTTAAAATTGCGGAAAAGTTTAAAGTTTAGGTGTGTGCATAAATGAACATCCAGAGAATTTTATTTTAAAAGTTAAAAAAAACTGCTTAAAATCTAATTTTGTACACAGCTTTTTGAAATCCTCCTTTAATATCTTGTAAACTGCTATTTGAACGCAAATGTTATGGTGATATTAAAATGCAGTACCATTTAAAACATATTTCTGTGAAAGATTTTACTGAAGGTGATGATGTCGGTTTAATGGTAAAATTTTGCCGATTGTTTTTGGACTCAAATCGGTCCGCGTAATTAATACGATACGATGTAATTGCGTTCGTAAGATATTAGGCCGTTAAATTTTTTTGAGGTCAAAATTAAATCCTTTGAAAATTGAATCTTTTGCTGTGCACTATTGTTGTAAATAGTTAAAACAATTTTTTTTTTAAAAAAGGGCCGCCGGGGAATTCAATACCCCCCACCCCCCATCCAGCACGGTAGTAGAATGTTAGACAATTTTTAGTGAACTTACTAAATCACAAAGTTCATAAAGTTCTTTCTCTTTGTATGAAATGGAATATGAAACATCGTTACTGTTTATAATTCTAATATGTTCTTTTATAAACCTTCGTACATTGAACGACTTCTCGGAGGAATAAACTTCTAAAAAACTATATTGTTTTTTTTATTGATTTTTCAATTTTGACAGTTTTTGATAAAAAAAATTGATTAGTAGATATTGACATTACTTAATTAAAAAATTACTTATTGAACTTCTTTCGGATTTTTGAGAGCTGCTGGAGGAATTTTGAGTTCTAACAGAGTCTCTACCGGAAGAAATATCCGTATTTAAATACCGATCCCTAGCGGAGGAAATGTCTGCATTTGAATCATATCGCTTCATTATCAATTGCCTTTTTGCTCTACCCAAACTAATAAATTCGACCACCCGCCAAATAAAAAGGTATAAAAATATTTTTTTTCAGTCTTAGTTGTGCTTTTTTCATGTGTGTCTCTGTGAGCGTGTGTAAGTGTATGTATGTTTGTTGTGTGTGTGTGGTGTGGTGTGTGTGTGTGTGTGTGTGTGTGTGTGTGTGTGTGTGTGTGTGTGTGTGTGTGTGTGTGTGTGTGTGTGTGTGTGCGTGCGTGCGTGCGTGCGTGCGTCCAGGTATAATCTTCCGTGTTCGTGTGTGCGTGTGTGTGTGTGTGTGTGTGTGTGTGTGTGTGTGTGTGTGTGTGTGTGTGTGTGTGTGTGTGTGTGTATGCGTGTGTGCGTGCGTGTGTGTTTGTTTGTGTGTGTGTGTGTGTGTGTGTGTGTGTGTGTGTGTGTGTGTGTGTGTGTGTGTGTGTGTGTGTGTGTGTGTGTGTGTGTTTGTGCGTGCGTGCGTGCGTGCGTGGGTGCGTGCGTGCGTGGATGCGTGCGCACGCGTGTGCGCGCGCGTGCGTATGCGCGTACATGTGTGCAACTTTTATCTCCCTTTTTTAATTTTTTGATAAATTTTTGATAAATTTTTTAATAAAACAGTACGGCTCTAAATTTCCTATTTTTGGCTCCAAGTCCTAGCGCCAACTTCCCTTGGCTTTATGGACCTTAAACCAGGATGAACAATATAAAACAATGTTATTTTTCAGGTTCCACGTGAACTTTAATAGTTCCTAATCAAAGTGCTGAATTAAAAGCTAAATTATGCATTTTTAACCACAGAAGCAGACTTTTTCAAATCTTTTCAGCCTCTAAGGCATCTTTTTGGCTCACCTTCAAAAGAGTCCCGGCACAAAAAAGTCCTGAAAAAAATCGCAGCTGGCACAAAAGAGTCCTGGCACAAAAGAGTCCCGGCACAAAAGAGTCCTGGAGAAAATGCGTTCATGCGACCAAGCGCTGCGAGCGCTGAGGTCGGCACAAAAGAGTTCTGGTATAAAATCAATTTTTTACAGCTCTCATACAATGTTCACAGCTGTCTTCCAGCTTATGACGTATTTCAACACGTCGTTACTCTGACACAATGAGCCAAAAGCGTCGTAAAATACTCGTAACTGTGACTTTTTTAAATCTTAACACACAAATAATCCAAACAAAATAAGTCAGAGTCACGTTGATTTTATACTGATTGTGTCTCTTCGTCAAAGTAATGACGAACAGTTAATGTTAAGATTTTTAGCTAAAAATTCTTTTTTCAAAGTTGCTAATTTTTTTTTCTTGGAAAAACAAATGTTTAATCCAATAATTACAGTTTTCAATCCTTCCATTAGCGGGCTGGAGAAAAGTTACCTATAGATATTTAATGTGGTTTTTTGTAGCTAAAGATCGTTTCTATGTATTTTCTCGTATGTAATAACGTTTGCGTTAGATTTCAAAAGAATTTCAAAAGTTTCTGTAAATTTAAAAATTTTTATTTGAAAGATCGTTAATATTTTTACGACAACTTAAAACCTGGGGGCATTTTCATAAAATTATACGCTTAATTCATTATGTTCAACTAAATAGTTTGGAAAAATCAACCAAATATTTAGTTAAAAAACACAGAATAATTAAATTAAAAAAATACTAAATAATTGGTAAAAAAGTACAGAACCTGTATTGTTCGGAGGTATATATAACAATATTTGGTTGTTTTTAACTCGTTATTTGGTTAAAAATCACCAAATGGGCGGAGAAAGTGTCTTTTTGTGTCTTTTTGTTTTTTTTTAAATGTGTACATAGTTGTGCGCAATGGCGTTGTGCACAAAAAGTCCCAGTGGTCTGGTCATCTTGTCGTCTGACATCTGCGGTCGTCCTTACAATTACGATTAAAACACTTGTTTGATAAAAATTGTAATATTTTAACAATGAACAAAAAATTTATTCCAACTAAAATCATTATTTAGACATGATTTTGTTCGACATACACTCAATTATTGCAAAAACAATTATTCGACATTATATGATTTATACCCAAATACAACAATGATTTTTTTTATTTTTCAAACGCTTTACAAAGCTTTAAGCGTTTTATTAACTAAATAATAAAAATACTTTAAAACATTAATTTTTTACCTTCGAAATTCCTCACAAAGCCTTTTAAAAAGTTAATTAAAAAAACAAATAAAAAACTGGAGGACAGAAACATTGTATGTTAGCTGTGAAAAATTGGTTTTATGCGAGGACTCTTTTGTGCCGACCTCAGCGCTCGCAGCGCTTGGGCACATGAACGCATTTTTTCCAGGACTCTTTTGTGCCGGGACTCTTTTGTGCCAGGACTCTTTTGTGCCAGCTACGATTTTTTTCAGGACTCTTTTGTGCCAGGACTCTTTTGTGCCGGACCCCATCTTTTTCTTTTTTTCATAATCTTTTAATCCGTAGGGAAATATATCTGCTTAAATTTTTGATTTGTCACTATCCATAATGTATTCCATCTTTTTTGCCGATGCAAAAAATAAATAATGAGTCGGATGGATTTTTATTTTGGGTGTTGAATAGCTTTGGGAGATTTAGGAGCCGAAAGAACTTGGAGCCAAAATGAGGCACTTAGAGCCGTTAGAAAGAACTTAGAGTCGTTAGCTGGGAACTTGAAGCCGAAGGTAAAAATCACTAAAGTCTCTACACCTGAGCCTAGGCGAAGCCTAAATCTAAGTTTAAACCATTTTTTTTCTTAAAAGCTCTAAGTTCCTTTGTCGACTGCTCCAAGTTCCCCATATGCGGCTTTTAAGGTCCCGTACTTCTTTGGAGCGGTTGCCGCGAAAACCAAACCAAAAGTGCACGACCGTCGCTATTATTTTTGTGCGGTGTGTTTTAGGGCTTTAGTTTAGTCTGCTCTCTTAATTATGCCATCAATTTTGCCGGAAGACTTTTGTTAGAGACCTTGTTATAAAGTGATAAAAATTACCGCATAAACATATGAATTATTTTTTTATGCTCTATATTGGGTTTTTGATTGTTACTTTTTCAATTTTAATAAATAACGTAAAATTTTTCGTTAATTTGAACCCATTATGAACTAGTTTTACGGTGTGTTTAAATTTGTTTAAAATTATATTGACATGTACATTGATGAAACTTACACAAGAAATAATATAGTGATCTTGTTATTGTGTTACTTTAAAAACGGGAAAAATGCAAAATAAAAAAGTAAATTTTTTACTGTTGCTATTTCCCTGTTTCATATTTAAATTTTCCATATTAGTTTTCAGTAAAAGAAAACATCAGGTGATAACTGCAATTCCAGCTAATAAGAATCAATTGGAAGATTTAAATCGACTGTTTTTCGCATCTTCAGACAACGGCGTAATTTTTTGTTGTTGTAAAATAAAGTGTATGTGCAGCAATCAGGGATATAGATGTTTTTAATAATGAAATATTAAATTGATTTATGTAGGGTAACTGACTTAATTTCGGCCACCTTTTTTATTTTTTTGGATAAGTTTTTTCTGGTTTTTCCAATCGACCCAAAATTTGGTCTAAAAATCGAACGATAACTATATTTGTTATTCCAGTACAAAATTTGAATATTTCTGTTACACTTAAAAATCAGTGAAGGTTGAAACTTTTTTTTTAAAGTGGCCGAAGTTAAGGCGCGTGCCATTTATTTCGGCCACCTACAAAAAACTGGCCATAACTATTGCTTAAACAAACAATAAAAATTTCTAAAGGTTGCAAATTTACCCTTAGGTATTGTTTTTGGTACATATAACTTAATTTTTCCCGTTTGCAAACTTTAATAGTTATTAGCAAGACTTTAAATAATTATTTCAAAACCTTAAAAAATGTTTTAAATACCTGTATTTTTTGTAGAATGTCAAAACCTTAAAAAATGTTTTAAATACATGTATTTTTTGTAGAATTTTTATTTTTGGCTTAAAAAACGTCAAAAAAAAGTCAAACGAGCAAAAAAAATTCTTTATAAATACGGTAGTACGATGATATCGATGATATTTAAAAACAGTAAAAAACGGCAGGTTCTTTTACCTAAATTTTAAGGTGGCCGAAATTAACGGAATCTTAAAATGCCAATTAGTTAAACTCATTGCAAAAGGATTTTGAAGAAAACATCAAAACATGAAAAATAACAACTTTGAGCCTTAAATAGAAGATATTTTAAGGTTATATTGTGCTTCATTTTAAATTTGATGCAGTTTAAACACAAAGCAAAAATTAAGAAAATTACAAAAAAATTAACTTTTTGTAGGAAAATGTGGATAATGCAGAATAACAAAAATAAAAAAAATTTTGCAAAAACACTTTATTCAACATTCATCCAGTTACTTTTGTACTAGTTCTTTTGTATTTTAAAAATAAGCCAATTTTTTAACATCCTAAATTGGTGGCCGAAATTAAGGCCTGGCCGAAATTAAGTCAGATACCCTAAAGAATTTTAAACGAGCAATTAAAAAGTCAAATCAAACATGATTTAAAACTTGTTCAAACAAATTGATGAAGAAGATGCGTTTTGTATAAAAAACTTCAAAAATATCGGAATTTTTGGTTTAATATGTAGAATATTAGGGGAACTTAGTTGGAGCCGAAAAGTGGGAAGTTGAAAGTTTGTATTTGCTAAGCATAGAAATTGTTTTTAATTTTAAATTTAAATTTTCGTTTTAACGGTTCCAAATTTTAAAAATTTTCGACGGTTCCAAATGCCCCTAACCATAAAGGCTATACCATGATTTCCCAAAATTTTGATTTTTCACATGGATTTCAATAAAAACGAAAAAGACTAACTTAATTTTTATCGTGTGTTTATTTGACCAGCACACGGTTTCTAAGTAAAATAAGTGTTAAATGAACATATTGAAACCCAATAAGAAATGTCTCCAATTTATAAAAAGTTTTCTATAATATTTTAATGGTATACCGCTATTTTAAGACTGCTTTTGATTTGGATTCCGTTTCCTTTCAGAAAGGCAGCTATTTAATTCAGTTTTATTGAGACGTTAATTCCCCCCAATCGACCAAACTCACATAAGAAATAATTTGCATACGGTTTGGTTGAGATATGCGTTCGCAACTGTCGAAGCATCTGAATCTTTTTGTCGGAAAACCGATTAAAAATTGCTGAACGTACTATTGCTGGTATAAACATCATACCGAACGACCAATCAGCTGCGTGCCAACCATGCTTTATGCAAATTATTTCTTATGTGACTTTGGTCGATGGTTTTAATAGGTGTTTGAAAGCTTTTAACTGATGAATTTATATATTTACTGATTGACTTGATTGATTTGAAGTCCAATGAAAGTCAGTTTTTTCATTTTCAGGTTTAATAGTTCATAATTAATATGTTAGCCGGCCTAAATTCTAAGACTAAATAAATGAATAAATAAATAATTAAACCCTAATTTCTAAAATGTGTAATATTTAATTTAAATATTCAATGTAAACCCTGATTCGTTTGTTTAATTTTGGGCTTCAATTATCAGAAAGATGGATTTATTTGGTGTTTATCACGATTGAACTTAAAACTTGTACTTAAACTTTTTTTTGCCTTTTGTGCCTATATCTTGTAATGTGTTAATGAGATATTGATTACCAAAAAATACAATATCAAACATTTTAGGCTACAAAATAAACAATCAAAAATTTAAAAAGATTGAAAAAAATCCGAAAATAGTTTATTTTTAGGTAGATTTTTGGTCTTTACCAGTTAAAATCAATGGAAGTGTAGATATTTATATTCCAGCAAACCTTCAGAAACATATTTTTAAATATTTTAAAAAAAGAAACATTGACTACGAACCGTTAATTGAAGATGTGGTGAAGTAAGTAATCAATGAATTTAAGTTTAAAAAATATAGTATGAAAATTTAAGCGGTAGGCAAGCTGCATTGAAACTATTGGTGGTATTCATAAAACTTTTTGACCCCGTCCACTTCGGACTAACTATTCACTGGTTTTTTTAGCAATACTGGGAAAATTTTGACAAAAAAATTTTTGTTTGAGATCTTATAACTTTTGAACGCGCCGCGATCAATATACGAAAATCTCGCGTTAAGGTACTTGTATTTTTGGCTACCTCCTAAAAAAAATTTTTTTTTTTTCAAAAATTTTGGAGAGTTAGCCCCAAAACCCCCCAAATTTAGGGGCAATTTTTTTCAGCGAAATTTCTAACTTTTTACATATGGGTCCTTACATCTGAAAATTTTTGTGCAGATTGCCCATACTTTCTTAAGCTCAAAAATATATAATTTGTTAGGGGTAACCTACTTGGGTCGGGTACCCGGAGATGTTAAATAGGGTCAATTTTACGATTTTTGCTAAAATTCTTTGTATGGGGGTAGCAAGTGCATATTTTGGCATCATGCTCAAAAACTGTTTGAGCCAAAGGTTTGAGACCGGGGGATTTATGCGGAATTTTAAGCTCTACCTTTTGGTGATAGTCCCAAAAAAAATTTATGCCCTAAGAGACTGCAATGGCTGACCCCTAAAAACAAAACTTTTGACACAGCACCTCTACATAGGCAAGTATTTTATTATTTTAAAGCTCTCTGTGTGGTGATTTCAAAAATATAAAAAATTGCTCTAAATAGTCGGGTAACCAAAATACAGACCGCTTTGTACCCCCAAAATTAGAAGGGATGATTTTTTGTTTTTATTTTTTATAAGCCGTGGTTATATTGGTTCAAAAAAGCTCTATGAGTGCTGATTTTAACAATATTAATTTTAGGTTAAAATTTTTTATGGTTACCCGGTTACATAACCCAAATACCCCATATTTGAAAAATAGTAATTTTGTCATTTTTTCATTTTAAGTGACGTGTTTATACTCATATCAAAGATCTCGACACACTGATTTCAAAAATATATAGTTTATTATATTTTGTTCAGTGGTTACCCAATTTTGCACCCATCAATATACCCCATAAAATTCTCAAGAGGTGATTTTATTATAATACCATCATGTTTGTACTCATATCAAAGCTCTGGACACGCTCATTTCAAAAAAACTATTTTTAACTCGATTTACCCAATAGTTACCATTTTTACAACCCACATTGTACCCCCAAATTTTTTTAGGGGGTCATTTTTATATATTTATTGTAATACAGTTTTGTTAATAGTTATAATAATATTAACACTGCTCTACTTTCGATCATAATATATTTTATCTCCGCTTACCAGAAAGATTTTACTAATGACCTTTCAGTTGCTTTTTTCCACATAATTTTATTTTACACTCCCCCTCACTATTTTTTTGAAACCATAACAAACCCTTTCCTTCACACTGCACTTTTCATTCATAAACAACAAACACAGACTGTTCTTTAAAGACATTATAATTTCTTTTCCAACCCAACAATCCCTCTTTACACTACCATTCTTTTCCATCGCAGAAATTTCCCCTTCCCCCTCCTCCCAGATTCAATCTCCTCTACCCCTCCTCATAATTCCTTTAGACCCCCTACATTTTTCTTTTCTCACACTCCCAAATATATCCCCTCCTTCCTCACTTTTCATAGACATATTTAACTCTAACTACCCATCTCACGAATTATTTTAATAGTAGCCCATAATATGCTATTTTATCACCATTACCATCCCAAACCACCACCCACACGGAGAACCCCCCATTAAAGCTTTCGACACGCTGATGTCAAAAAAAATTTTTTAACTTAATTCACCCAATGGTTACCATTTTTACAACCACTACAACACCTAATGTACCCCTAAAAATTTTTGGGGGTAAATTACGGGTTGTAAAAAAGATAATTATTAGGTGAATCAAATTGAAATTCATATTTTTGAAATCAGCGTGTCGAAAGCTTTAATATGAGTATAAACAAGACTGTATTACAATAAATATATAAAAATGACCCCCTAAAATTTTTTGGGGGTACATTATGGGTTGTAAAATGGTAAACATTGGGTGAATTGGGTTAAAAATGATTTTTTCGAAATCAGTGTGTTGAGAGCTTTGATATGAGTACAAACATGACAGTATTATAATAAAATCACCTCTTAAAAAATTTCAGGGGGTACATTCATGGGTGCAAAATTGGGTAACCACTGAACAAATATTAATAAACTATGTATTTTTAAAATTAGTGCGCCGAGAGCTTTCATATGAGTATAAACACGTCACTTAAAATGAAAAAATGACAAAATTACCATTTTTCAAATTTGGGGGTATTTGGGAGTATGTAATTGGGTAACCATGAAAAATTTTAACCTAAAATTAATATTTTTGAGTATAAACACGGCTTATGAATAACAAAAACAAAAAAATCACCCCTTACTAATTTTGGGGGTACAAAGGGGTCTGTTTATGGTTACCCGACCATTTAGAGCAATTTTTTTTATATTTTTGAAATCAGCACACCGAGAGCTTTAAAATGATACAGCTTTAAACTCGCCTATGTAGAGGGGCTGTGTCAAAAGTTTTATTTTTAGGGGTTAGCCATTGTAGTGCCTTAGGGCATAAAATTTTTTGGAACTATCACTAAAATGTAGAGGTTAAAATTCCGCATAAATCACCCCGGTCTCAAACCTGTGGCTCAAACAGTTTTTGAGCCTGATGCCAAAATATGCACTTGCTACTCCCCATACAAAGAATTTTAGCAAAAATCGTACATTGACCCTCTTTAACCTATCGGGGTACCCGACCCAGGTAGGTTACCCCTAACAAATTATAAATTTTTGAGCTCAGGAAAGTATGGGCAATCTGCACAAAAATTTTTAGACGTAAGGACCCATATGGTAAAAAGATACTTGAAATTTTCTGGAGGGGAGGGGGGGTCAGATTTAAAAATCTAGAAGGGGGTCAGGGGTGAAAAATTCGAAAATTTAGGGGGAGGGGGCCCCCTGGATTTTTTTCTAGGGGGGGCCCAAAATTTCGAGGCTAGGGGGGTGGACCCCACCCTACCCCCCTTGTTCATCTATGCTTGCTACCCCCCATACAAAGAATTTTAGCAAAAATCGTAAAATTGGACCCCTTTAACCTCTTGGATACCTGACCCAGGTAGGTTACCCCTAACAAATTATATGTTTTTGAGCTCAGGAAAGTATTGAGCAATCTGCACAAAAATTTTCAGGCGTAAGGACTCATATGGATATGGTAAAAAGTTAGAAATTTGGCTGAAAAAAATTGCCCCTAAATTTGGGAGGTTTTGGGGCTAACCCCCCAAAAATTTTGAAAAAAAAATTTTTTTTCAGGAGGTAGCCAAAACTACAAGGACCTTAACGCGAGATATTTGCATATTGATCGCGGCGCGTTCAAAAGTTATAGGAGCTCAAACAAAATTTTTTTTGTCAAAATTTTCCCAGTATCGCTAAAACAAAAAACAGAGAATAGGACCGTTTCTCACACAGACCACACAGACCGGTATGCCTGAAAAACATTCCAACTCCGAAGTGGAAGCGGTAAACAAAGTGTATACTACATACTATATGGTACATCAGAAAATACCGCAACCGCCCTATCTATGTTTAATAGTACTGTCATTTTAATATGTAAATTAATTGGTTATTTAAATAAAACAAATCGACCAGATTTAATAAATAGACAATATAGTTTATAAATCTTTTTACGTTTCTTATGTGAACCTACCTTTAGTTAGTTTATAACAGACTTATAGTCCTTGTAAGGCCAGTTCTCAAATCTAAAGCAGTAAATAGACAAATTAGAGACGTCTAATAATTTTAAGAACTTAAAGTCGCTAGAATATAAGCTAAAATTTAAATTAAAAAATAGACTTAAAAAGTTTTCGTAATTTCAAACTTTCTACTCTAAGTTCCCCATTTTGGCTGCAAATTTTTTTATTGTCGACTTCAAGTTCTAGATTCAAATGTGTTCAGCTACCAACTATCCAAAAAGTCGGTCAGAGACAAGACAGTAGCAACTAGACTTATTCAATTTTCGATTACTTTAACATTTGGTAATTTTAGAGTAACTTTTTCCGTTTATATAAATAGGTTTTTAAAATAAAAAATTGATGATTTTTCAAAATTCGGTGTCGAATCATTGGAGCTGAGGGAAATTAGAGTTGAAACTTGAAGCCGAAAGGCTGAAAGCTGGAAGAGAAGACCTTGGAGGTAAAAGTGTGAAATCACCAAAACCGAACTCTAGGCCTAAGCCTAAACCTAACCTCAATATAACCTAACCGCACTATAATACAGCAGAATCTAAAGAAGGTGGATTCGAAGGAATCTTGAACTTAAACCTGAAAATTGAAAGCCTGGAATTGCAGGAAGGAAATGTGAAGCTTTGCGTTCGGAGTTTGTGTTGAGAATCAAGCTTAAGTTTAAAACACAATTTCCTACTTCGCGTTCCAAGTTTTAATGGTTATGTATCCAAATCCCCGTAATTTTGTGGCAGTCTTAACTACTATACAATAAATTAAATATTTTAGAGCAATAAAGGTCACTGGAAACCATTTGCGTTTTCGAAAAAAGCGAGAATCAAATCATGATAACACAACGACATTTGATTTTGAAACTTACCAACCGTACTCAAAAGTATTGTTTTGTACTTTATATAAAACCAACTGATTGGAGGGGAGGGAGAAAATCAAGAAGTTGGCATTTTGTGAGAAACAATATTTTTTCAAAATTAAACCTGGTTTTTTAGGCTTTTCACTATTTAGCAGACGATATCTAAAACCATATCATAGTTTTAGATATGAAAAAAAAAACAACAAAATATGAAATATCGAATGTGGTTTCTGGTTAATTAATTAGTTGTAAACAATATCCAATTAATCATAATACAAAGTAATTTTTTATTAAACACACCTTTTAACATTTATGATGTTTTGTAAACTATTGTGACGAACAAAAGTAGAAATGAAAATAACCAGGCGCTGAAAAATTTAGACAGCCAAGCTTATGGAAAAATTTGGCCGATACAGGAATTGAACCCGTTACCTCTAAAGTCTACTCTTCTGGCGTGCTATCCATTACACCATAAACGGACAAGGAAATGAAAAAAATAATCGCATTTTATTAACGCTTGCACTTTGAGTTTTCACGGAAGATACACAATGTGTCACTCTATAAATCAAAAAGAACTACACAAGTATAATCATATTTAAAAGCAGACACATTTTCACAATTTTTTTGCATATATTTCGGAATAACTTTTTGTTTTAAAATGTAACACATATTTGAGACGTTAAATTAAATTTTCCACTAGTTTTTTTAGTTGTTTTTTTTATTTTTACGAGTTTGGCTTTTTGCCATATATACGTTATTAGTGCCGTAAATAAACAATACAAAAATAATAATAAATTTTTCTAGTTGACAAAAGAAAAATAATAAAAAAAAAAAAAAAAAAGAAAAAAAAAAAGAAAAAAAAAGTGTTTAAAGGGGAGAAAAACACCCCCCCCCCCGGAAAAGAAAAAAAAAACCCCCATCGAAACGAACCCCGAAAAAACACCCCCCCCCCCCCCCCCCCCCCCCCCCCCCCACAAAAAAGAAAAAAAAAAAAAAAAAAAAAAACACAAAAAACAAAAAAAAACCCCCCCCCCCCCCTATATACTTTTATGGTCATACTGTAAGTGCAGCTATTTTCTGGTGGGAAGGTGTGACCCATACGTCATATGTGTTCGTTGTGCGGAAACTCAAAGTACAAGCGTTAAAAGTCGATTATCTTTCTCATTTCCTTGTCCGGCCATAATGTAATGAATAGCACCTAAGAGTCGACTTTAGAGGTGATAGTAGTGTTGTAAAAAGTTACTTTTACTTAAAGTAATAAAAGTAACGGATTTTGGATTACTTTTACTTTTACTTTTACTCGACTTTTGAAATTTCAATTACTTTTACTTTTACTCTTACTCCACTTTTGAAATTTCAAATACTTTTACTTTTACTTTTACTCGGATTTTCCACTGCAAATACTTAAATTAATTTAAGTAAAATTTAAGTAATTTCAATGGGTAGATTTCCTATCGGCTTGTTGTAAAGTGAATGGTAGAAGATAATTTTTTAAGCCACTAACACGCTAAAAGCATTTATTTTGACTAAAAACCTTATTAAAACGACAATTTATACATAAAATTAGCAAAAAACTTTAAAACAGAGCTCTGGAGCTCCAAAAACCGGTGTTTTGCTCCGTTTCAAAACTACTTTTATTGTACCTTTACTCTTACTTTTACTTAAAGAATTAGGCCTTACTTTTACTTTTACTTTACTTAAATAAAATTTCGACCATTACTTTTACTTTTACTTTACTTATATTAAAAAATCACAAATTACTTTTACTCTTACTTTACTTAAATTAAACTTTTTCAAATTACTTTTACTTTTACTTAAAATAATCCAAAATCAATACTTTTTACAACACTAGGTTATAGGTTCAATTCCTGTATCAGCCAAAATTTTTCAATAAATTTAGCTGTTTAAATATTCCACGCGTGGTTATTTTACAGGTGCCACTTGTGACGACTCACTACTGGAGGCGAGATAAGATGACGATTTTTTTGAGACACAGAAAAATACCTATACCGGGATTCCAACCCGGGTATCGTTTCCTTGAATTCGACGTCTGTTCTTCTTAGTCTGGTGTGCTACCACTGCACCATACGGGCTGGTTGTTGTTTACTTTACAGCGTCTCTTATACTCGCCAGAAGTTGTTGTGAATCATCACTTCACTTCAGGAGGTAACGTTTCATGTCATACCTTCCCACCCAAGAAGAAGGTGCTCTGAGCAAGCTTCTTAAGCAACCGTCTTTGGTTCAAACCGCTCACCTTAGCATCCCGCAGGTATGCTTTTCATCTAAGGTGCGATACGGGTAGCAGTTGTGACGACCCGTAACTGGAGGCGACATAAGATGATTTTTTTTTGAGACAGAGAAAAATACCCGTGCCGGGATTCAAACCCGGTTCTCCTTTCTTTGATTTTACTCGCCAGTAGTTGTGAGTCATCACTTCAGGAGGAGACCTTCCACGTCACACTCACATAATGTAAGTATTGAAAATTGAATTAGTATTTTTGAAATTAAAAAATTCAATTTTTAGATTTATACTTTTGAACTATTAGTATTAGTTTAAAAAAATTTAGATTGTTTCTTACATGACATATTTGGCGAATGAATACCATGATATTGTTCAAATGAAAAGCATTGGTAAAAGCCATGAAGAGTTGGATATTTATGTCTTAAAGGTAAAGCCAAAACTAAACTAAAACAACGAGTAGAACAGAAAATACTTAACTCTTTTAACGTTAATGCAAAATGGTAAAAAATGATAACATATTGGAGCAATATAGTCTGCAGAAAAAATCTGTGCTTATTTTAAGGTCGTTGGAGAAAACCACACTTAAAACTGTAACTTGGAGCCGAGAGTGTGAATTCTCTAAAACTTATTTCTCACCTCAACTTAAACCTAACTCCAAAACAATTTTTTAATTTCGGTTCCGATTTCACAAAATTTCTCGGCGGCTCCAAAGACCACTGGTGTGAAATAAAATTAACAGGCTAAATTTTAGTAAAAGTGCGGTGGATGCAACAGAAGTTATATAAAACCTTATTTTCAAAATCTAAATTTTTTTGTAAACTTGTGACATATTTATGCGGCCAAGAACGTGTTAAGCGTTAGAATTTTTTACGTTAGTTGATAATTTCATTGGAATATCTAAGAAAGGTCTCAGAAATTTATATAACCAAGTTCTGTAACTTTACTAATTAAAGCTTCCATAACAAAAGTTTTTTTAAACTTTTAAATAAAAAATTGCGAAGAAAACCTTATTCATAATAAGGTGAGGTGTTTTTGGCTCGCAATTTTTACGTTATGTATGAAATCTACGGTCTCCAGTCAAAATACTCACCGACGATTTCCTCACAAAAATACTAATGGTTTGCATTGTAGATCAAAAATCCTGGGTCGGCAAAGGTAACAGTTTATGTTTTCGACAAATCACTTTCAATACTTTTATCTTGAAGCTTCACTCAGCGGTCAGTTATAAACGTTTTTGTAAAAGAAAATAACATTATCTTATAGGTCGGATCAGACACTGCCGCACATAAGCCCAGTATCTGGGTTGATGGTGGCATGCATGCAAGAGAATGGCCATCTCCTCATACCGCACTGTACTTCATTGACCAGGTGACACTATTGTTATAAAAAACTAACATTAAATCGTAATAATTTTTACTTCACTTATAGCCACAAAAAGTCATATTCAAACCAAAGATAAAAAGTAAAATTAGTGCTAGACAATGTTACTTTAGTAATAGAATTGTCTGAACCTAAATTTCGCAAACAAGTTCATGTAATTTACTGCTAAAATTTAAAAACAGTCTAAGATACGCTCACAAAAGAATAGCTACTAATTTTAAAAATAGCTTCTAATTGCAAAAATATATAACAAAGAAATTATGATATACTCAGAATAAACCGCTTAGAAAAAAAGGAAAATTTAAATGATAAATTAAAACTAATATTGAAAAGGCAGTTTTGGCCAAAACTACCCTTTAAATGGTACTTTTGAAGCGTTTATTTAAACTGGTATTTTTTTCAAGCGGTTTTTTATACAGTGTAATGTCTCATTTTTTTGTGATGTATTTTTGTTAATTATATAAAAAAGAAAGCATTATGTATTTTATTATAGGATTTTATATTTTTTGTGTATCTACTTCTGTGTATTTTGTATTTTAATGTTTTATTATGCACAGAATGACGCTTTTCAAACATAGACATTTTACGCAGAAAATTTATTATTTGCAGAAACGCCATAAAATTTAAAATACACACAAAGACTTTTTTAAGAAATTTTCCCAGCAAACTAACCTGACTTAATTTTTATTGACAAGAATGTGTATGGTTTAAGCTTTTAAGCAAAAAAATAAAATTTAATGACTATTTTTAGGTCAGGTGGTATAGTCAAAATTTATTTCATTATTGAAATATATTTAATAATTATATGTGTTTAGAAAAATTTAATGCATTATTTGTCAGCTAAAAACTTTTTTTTTAAATTTTAAAAAGACAGGATTAATTTTAGTAGCATATATTTTGTAATATTCATATATAGCATAAGATATATCATGTATTTTCTTCGTGTAATTAATGAATCAGTGAATCCCTATATATTTTCGTGAGCTTTTAAAAAATTTACCTTCATTTTTACTCGGAAAATTTTTTAGCTGGTTCGATATTACGGAAACGATGTTAGCATTACAAAGTATGTTGATCAGCTGGATTTTTATTTCGCGCCAGTATTGAATCCTGACGGATTTGTATACACACAGACCAGTGAAAATCCAAAGGTATAATATTCCAATTCCCCATTCGTGTGTGTGTCTCCAGTCTCATACCACTGACCAAGTTAGATAATGAATGAAAAGCTCATTAAATATAGGCTGCTAATTGCAAAATTAATTCTGAAAAAAAAATCTCACAAAAATATTTGTTATTATTAGAGATATACCGATCGATTTAGGGTCGATGGAGCCTAGGGAACTTAGAGCTGGAACTTGGAGCCAAAAACAGGGAACTTGGAGCCGTAAGTGGGGAACTTGCAGCCAAAAATAAAAATCGCTAAAACGTGTACCTAAGCCTAAGCGAAACCTAAATTTAAGCCCAAACCAATTTTTTCTGAAAGGCTCCAAGTTCCCATTGCTCGTGGCTCCAAGTTCCCAAAAATTTCCCATGGCCCCAAGTTCCCTGCTTTTGGCTCTAAAGACCCCGTACCATACCGATCTCACACGTTTGCATATACCGATTTTTTTTTTATTCCCTTAGCTCCAAATTACTACCCAAAAACATGAACTTAAATTAAACAATAAACTGTTGCCAAATTTATACAGGTAAGACTTTGGCGAAAAAACAGAGCACCAGAATCTTGCGGCCCTGATCCATTCTATATTGGCCAAACCGCTTGCTGTACAGGTGTCGATTTGAACCGCAACTTCGACCATTACTGGAAAAGTACGGTAATTTATTTTTATCTCTTAAAAGCTATGATTTAAAATTAAAATCCGCAATAGCTTCTGTAGGTGTGCCGTTTTGTTTTTTGTGAAAAATGCTTAGTAAATTTGTACTTCTAATATCCTAGTATGATTATTTTGTTTCAATAAAGATAAACGTAATGTAGGTAATAGACATTTTCCAAAGTGCAATCGACCAAAGTCACGTAAGAAATAATTTGTATAAGCCTGGTTGGCACATAGCTGATTGGTCGTTGCGTAAAGTGTTTATTTGAGTAATAGTGTGTTGAGCAGTTTTTGCTCGGTTGTCCAACAAAAAATTAAGGTGCTTCGACAGATTTCAACGTATGCAAAATTTCACCAAACTTTTCAACTTTTCAACCAAACCGTATGCAAACTATTTCTTACGTGACTTTGGTCGATTAACTTATTTGTTTCTAGAGCATTTCCGCTCAGGAACAGCACCTTGTCATCCGAATTTCGGAGGAAAGTCGGCGTTCAGCGAACCGGAGTCGCGCGCCGTCCGCGATTTCGTTTTGGAAAGGCGAAAGAAGATAAAAGCGTTCATTTCCCTCCACACCTACGGACAAATATGGCTTTATCCCTTCGGTCATAGTGCTAAAGAATATCCGGACAACGTGGAAGAACTGGTAAGATTGTTGAAAAATATTATATTTCATTATTTGGACAGAATTTGATCTCGAATTTTATAACTTTATACTTAAAATGTCACCTTTTTTATCTGTGTAAATTTATGAACGAAAAAATATTTTTTGTCTGATAAAACGACCGAAAAAATTTTTGAAGGAATTTCAGATGATTTGTTTATATAGTTGTTTTTTTTTAATTAAAACTGTGATTTGTATATTGGTGATTACAAATCAAAACAAAATTGATCTTATATTAAGTACAGTACATAATTCTACTATTCAGATTTGATTACAATAACAAAATTATAAGTGAACAAACTAAAGATGTACCACTGTACTTAAAATTTTACTTTCTCATAAAACTACTCTACAAGGTTACATATTTTAAGTTTTTTTTAGTTTTACAAAAGTTCTATTTTAATTTATAGGAATCAGTAAGCAAAACGGCAGTGAATAAATTATGGAAGAAATATAACACGAACTACACTGTTGGAAGCACTGCTGATATACTGTGTATTGTTTTAATATTCTTATTTATCTAGTGTCACCTTTTGTTTGATATTTGGTAATACAGTTAGTGTTTACATGTAGTTTGTCTTGTCTTAATTAATAATTTATATATGGTTCAACACCACACCATTTCACAATTTAGGGTGGATGGAGCCTTGGGAACTTGGAGCTGGAACTTGGAGCCAAAAATAGGGAACTTGAAGCCGTAAGTGGGGAACTTAGAGCCGTAAGTAGGGAACTTGGAGCTGAAAATAAATATCGCTAAAACGTTTACCTAAGCCTAAGCGAAGCCTAAATCTAACCCCAAACCAATTTTTTCCTAAAGGCTCCAAGTTCCCAAAAATTTCCGATGGCTCCAAGTTCCCTGCTTGTGGCTCTAAAAACCCCGTACCCATTACACATGGTACAGGACTGATAATTTTTCGCTACTATAAAAGGTACCGTTTATATGCAGAAATTTTCAAAAAAAAATTTTAAACAAATCTATAATTTTAAACAAATTCAAATGATTTGTTTTGTTTTATATGCTAATTCGTTATAATTTACGGTATTTTAAGCGTTTGTGTTTCTTTTTTTTTGCGAACTGAATCAATATTCACAACAATTTAAGGTCGCTGGAGCCTTGGAAATATAAGCTGGCACTTGAACCCAAAAATACGGAACTTGGAGCTGTAACTTGGGAACTTAGATCGGAAGTAGAAATCGCTAAAACATTTACCTAAATCTAAACCACACCATTTTTGTCTTAAAGGCTTTGAGTTCCAATTGCTCGTGGCTCCAAGTTCCCAAAAAATGTTGATGGCTCTAAAGACCCGTTACCATTGGAAAGCAGGTGTAAACAATAATTGTAATATTAGTTATTAATTATGGTTGACTTAGCAACGCCAAACTTACTCCAATTTTATTTTTTTTAGTAGGTAACTAATTTCGATAACTTCGAATGATTAGGGTCGTGAAAGTCGAGGGAACTTGAAGCCAAAAGATTACAGTCGTTGAAACCTAATCCTAAAACAAACTATTAGGGTAACTGACTTAATTTCAGCCACCTTTTTTTTATTTTTTTGGATAAATTTTTTCCTGGTTTTTCCAATCGACCCAAAATTTGGTCTAAAAATCAAACGATAGCTATTTTTGTTATTTGAGTGCAAAATTTTAAAATTTCTGTCACACTTAAAGATCAATTGAGGTTTAAAGTTCTTTTTTTATAGTGGCCGAAATAAAGGCGTGAACCATTAACTTCGACCACCTAGAAAAAACTGGCTATAACTATTGCCAAAACGAACAATAAAAATTTTTAAAGGTTGCAAAGTTAATTTTTTCCAGTTTGCAAACTTTAATAGTTATTAGCAAGACTTTAAATAATTATGTCAAAACCTTAAAAAAAACAAGTTTTAATAACCTGTATTATTCTTTATAAATACATACGGTAGTACGATGATATTTGAAAACAGCAAAAAACGGCAGGTTCTTTTACCTAAATTTTAAGGTGGCCGAAATTAACGGAATTTTAAAATGCGCAGTTAGTTAAACGCATTGCAAAGTGATTTCGAAAAAAATATCAAAACATAAAAATTAACAATTTTGAGCCTTAAATAGAAGATATTTCAGGGTTATATAGTGCTTGGTTCTAAATTTAATGCAGTTTAAACAAAAAGCAAAAAATTAAGAAAATCACAAAAATTCAATTTTTGTATGAAAATGTTGATAATGCAGAATAACACAAATAAAAAACTTTTGCGAAAACACTTTATTCAACATTCATCCAGTTACTTTTGTTCTGGTTCTTTTGTGTTTTAAAAATAAACCAATTTTCTAACACCCTAAATTATTGGCCGAAATTAAGGCCTGGCCGAAATTAAGGCCTGGCCGAAATTAAGGCCTGGCCGAAATTAATTCAGATACCCTAACCCAAAACTTTTTTTTTGTTTTGGGATCCAATTCCCAATTTTAGCAGCTTTAAATTCCCATTTCTGCTGGCTTCAACTTTTCTATTTTACGGCTCCAAGAACCTCGTACTTTTCGAAGTTTAAAGAGTTTTTTTACTGTTGAATAAAACCCAAAGTGACTCATATATTATTGCAATTTTTCTTTACAGATTTGGCTTCGGGTATTTCCGCTGATTGGGCAAAGGAATCTGGAGGAATTCGTTACAGTTTTATAATTGAAATGCGCCCTGGTCGAGAAAATAGAACCAACTATTTGAAAAGAACCGGTGGCTTCTTTCTTCCTGAAGAGGATCTCCTTCCTGTTGCGGAAGAGACATGGGAGGCTTTTCGGGTTGTAACCGAAAAAATTATTAAAGACAAAAAAAGTGAACCTGATGTTATGCTAAACTATGAAGATTTATAATATTAAACATACATTTGTATTAGCAGAGTGACATTATTATGATCCCGCGCTAGATGACGTTCCCATATGACATGATGGTATCGTGAAAAAAAAACGCAGGGTAAAGCACGCCGCTTCAGAATACAATGCATTACACTGCAGAAAAAAAATTCTACTGCCGTGAAACATTTGTGTCTCGTAAAACGTTTAACGTAAAACGAACCTAACTCATTATTTAAACATGTTAAATCTCATTTATTTCTTCGAAAATGTCTTATAAACAAAACTAGAAGTCCAATTTTGAGTCAATCAAAAACGTCTGTGGAAGTTTTTTCAGTAATGGGCCAGTTTTTCTGGTCTACTTTAAAAATTTTTTTGGGGAAAATCGCATAATTGTGTTTCAAGCTGTAACAAACGTTTTATTTCGTCGTGTCGCTCCCCTTCCGGGACCGTCCTAACCTGACGCGGGACTGCTGTACTTCCTTATATTATTGTACTTTTTTCTGAAAAGAACGACAATCTTTGCGTATGGATGGACAATTTTGCACGAACTTTGCTTTTTTTAATCAGTAAACATTTGTTTTAAAACTATTATGTACCTTTTGAATTTTCGAGTTGAAAAGAAAACTTTAAAATTTTGAAAATTCGCAGATATGCCAGAGCAAAATGTGATGTAATGAAGACACACAGAACTCGCTATTACAATTCGAGGACATTTGGTAGTTTTGAAATGCGTTTTTTTTCTCTTGAAAAGTGTTATGTTAACAAAAAGCTATTCTTAAAATCTTTTAATAAAAACTAACATTCAATTATTTGTATCGAGTAAAGATAATATATTTTGAAATGAGTTAAATAACGCATCACAAATAGATACGTTTAATACAAATAGATTTGAACAAATGCATTCTTATAAATTTAAAATCTAACAAAGCGTTATAAATGGCTCTTTTCTTTACACTGCAAGTACTATTAACAATTTTTTAACAGCTTTCGCAATTTAAAAATATAATGTTTTTTGTCATCAGCAACGCAAAACTTGTTTTGCCATTGCCTGTCAAACGTTATTGTGTTCAACCCCCCATCAATTTAAAATGGTTTCGATGAATAATTATATAAAAAACTTGTTCACAAAGCACTAGGTTGGTTTTCGCTGGAAAATGCTTTTGAAATCAACTTTGTAAAACCAAAATTTTACATAAAAGTCCAAAATCAAAAAGATTTTGACTATTAAGTTTTTTGTTGGTAAAAACTTATTTTAAAATTAAGCTTTTAAAGACTTATAAATAAAATATGTACGCTAAAAAGCGTTAAGTTAAAGTTAATTTACGCCGCAAATCAACTAATAATCTTTTGCATATAAATTAATGGACATTTTATTTTTGCTTCAAAAAAACATACGCGATTTTTTGTCACTTGTTTTTAATAAACATTTTTACAGTAATCACAACAACATGCAGAACAAAGTGTTACGACAACTCTCGTTGTGTTGATGTTTTAAAAATATGGCGCCCAATAATACCAAAATCAACGGGGAACGGTGTAAATAAAACACCTCAATCGACGAGGAACCATATCGGGCTGCAAAGTACAGGTTCAAGTGTTAGTGTTCTATTGCCGGAAAATACGCTAAAAATAATTAGTTGTTTTGCATTTAAAAACTTAGTTCGTTTTGTGCATTTTTCCGGAAATCATATTTGGAGAATTTAAATATGTCCAAAGATTTATCACACATGGTTATGGAAATCACAATTGGGGAATTTACATAAGTCCAAAGATTCATCACACATGGTTATAATGGCTCCCAATAAAGAATAGAGTGCCGCAGATGTGGACAAGCGACGTGAAAGACGATTATCATATTGGAAGACTACGCAATCCGTTATTAGTGCGGAGGAGCAAAAAGTCTCGTTGCGTTGATGTTTCAAAAACCCGATGTCCAATAAATACCCCTTATAATATAAAATCAACGGGTGATGTGTGTAACGTACAAAACGCTATTCGGTACGTTACTTGAGGTTAAAAATTTGCCTAAATTTGAATAAACAAAGTTGAAAAAAACAAGCGTATAAACGTATGTAAAAACGTCCTTTGGACTTTGTCCAAAGGACGTTTTTACATAAGTATGAACCAGCCTTTAAACTCACCCAATTTCAGAATTATTTTACCTTTTTCATCATGTAAAAACAAAAAAAATGAATAAATGTGTTTGTGGGTACATGTTAAAGCAACAAACCTTTTAAAAACTCAAAACTCCTAAAAAATCTAAAACTTTCCATTCAGATTAATATATAATTAAACGTCCCGATGTCTTGCGTAACTAAAAAGGTTTTATGATTGGATGTTTTGAAAAAGAATTTTTTTATAAATGGTACACAAGTACTCCTGAAAAAACATTTTAAAACGCTTTTTATAGATTTTATATCAAAGAGACAAGTTTCAAAAATGTTTATAGGCAAAAAAAATCTAGCTGACTGCGAGATTTACAGTATTGAATCGACTATTTAACAACAAAAGCATTCAAAATTTTTCACTTTAGCGGATTAATTACAAAGATTAAAAACTGTATTTTAATAATTATTTATTAATTTACCTATTTGTAACCTAAATGCAAATTTTTTAAGAGCTAAATTTGGTTAATTTTTGTATTTTTTGTAAAAGGGTGGAATTAAAAAAAAATTCTGCGTTCTTATTGGATTTTTAAAAAAACGTCATTACCGCACAATTTTAATTGGTCCCTTCATGTCTGCATTCTAATTTACAGCGTCAGCCAGATATAATTCAACCATAATTTCAATTTTTTTCAAATTATAAATTTAAAAAAAAGTCCAAAATAGACATAAAAATTTGAAATGAGGGCAATTTCGGGTGAGCTTAGCAATTTTTTAACCCTAATAAGATTTTTTGACATATTTTATTGCCTGGAATAATTGTTTACATATTTTTTCAGTGTAACATGCAAAAATTTGAAGAAAATACAACAAAAAAATCAATTTATCAGGCACAGTTGGTAAATTTCCGCAGTGTCTTTTCTTCGCTTACGTCAAAATTAACGTAGGGATAGAGCACGGTTCTATTTCTCTTACGTCTTAAGTGATACGTCATACGTTAAGTATGATAGTGTGAACTAATAAAGTTTACGTGTTACGTCTTAAGTTCTACGTCATGCGTCTTAAGTGATGTAGTGTGAACCAACCTTTAGTTGTAGTTTTTTAACAGTCGTATGGAATGGCTAGTGATACTTACAGCAATATAGCAATTGCAAAAAAACCTCTTTTAAATTAGAATATTTTTATATAGGTAAGAAACAACCATAAATGTGACGATTTTGCGAGTGTCATAATTTGGAGTATTAATTTTCAATGAATATCAAAGCGCACGAATTTCACAAAATTTTATGCACAAAGATGAATAAATTTTATGCGGAGTTAAAATGTTCTTAGTATGAATACTCAATACAAAACCCTAACATGTTTTAACATTAGAAATTTTTACTTGCAAGAATGTATTATACCAAGTTTTTTACAGTAGAGAAGTCATCATTATGTATTTACAAAAATTTAAAAGCTATCAATCATTCTTAATCCTAAATTAGGAATTTAAGAACCCTTATTTTTTGCACAATTCGTATTATTTATTGAGTTTTATTATACTTTAAATACCGCAAAAGTGAATATTGCAAGATTGTAGCAAAAAATGTCAAAATTGCATAAGGTTACATACAAAAAGAATTTCACTCAATTGTATAACCATAAGAAATAAAGATAATAATCGATAAAATTTTAAGTGCACATAGTTGGGACTGATGATTTAGCACTGATTTGATCAGCCTTGCCATAATTCGGAACAAAAACAAACACAAAAGCAAACAACCACCGTAATTTCCAGATAAGAAAACTATTTACATACCCGCAATTTCCTGTTTTTACAAAAGTAAAGCAGGAAAAAACTTTATTCTGTTTTCGTTTTTTTTATTATTCCTTATTTTTGTTTTTATGAGTTTTTTTAATCTATCCACAAAATATTTGTAATTATTGCAATTTTTAAAATATAATTTTTTTCTATTTTTTCGTATAACCAAAAATAAACACTTAAAAAACATATTTTTGAGTTTTAGAAATATATTCATTCGCTGGGTGATGACTAATTTCATTACTGAATTCAAAGTTCACGGCGTTATTAAATCTTTAAATTTTAATCCGCGAAATTTCCGCCGGGCAGGTTATGTTTCGCGCGTGGGATCCCTATTCATTTAGATTTTAGTTGTTAATACAGCTGCGGAACAAATATAACGCCATTAATAAATTTATGCATTTCAGTTTAAGATTTGCATTGCTAACAGTATTTCGGTTGAAAATGTTTACTTACAGAATTGAGCTGCTATTCGAGTCGCATCGTTAACTCCACGCTGAAAATTGGGAAAAATAAAAAAACACAATATTTTATAAATTTTTATGACCACCTTTTTTTAATTTTTACTTTTTCTATTTATTTTTAGGAGTTTAAACGGTGCTTGAAATTTTCAAAAACCTAGATTATTTGAACTACAGTAATCATTTAAAAAAATGACAAAAGTTTGCTTTTTTAATGTGGTAATATTGATGGCATCATAAACGAATTGTTATAAGAACACGTAATCTCGTCAACATCTATTTACTCACTCTTGCCTTGTAAACAACCGCACTATAAAAAGAGCGTGAATTGCTACCACATCAAAGTAAGTAGTTACTTTTGAACAATATCCAGTTGTATTGCAGCTTTTTAAGCGCCAAACGTATATTTTCTCTGCAAATATGCGTCTTTGTCTATTATTGGGTGTGAGCTTACTGGTCAGTACCACTGCTTCTGCATCGTGGAAAATTAAAAACCGACCACTGAAAAGTAAAGCCTTGCTCGAAAAGGTATGATTTACTTCAACCCAAAACTATATCTTTTTTTAACAATGTTAAAAGTTATAACGTCCTAAAATAACATACCTAACCGTATCGTTCGAAATATTATTAAAGAATTGTTCAGTTATAAATTTTGTGTTTGCATATTTTCGTTTGAACAGGTTTTAAAAATACAAAAATCCTGAAAATACTTAAATAAATTTTAGAAAATTATTAAAAATTTAGGTTTTTGGAGAAGTTTGGATTAAATATTTTTAATCCTTTAGTCAATACATACAAAACAATATTTTTAAATCACGCGACCGCAAAGTTCAATGTAATTTGTGTGTGTTGCATTGCAAGCTTAACTTTTGAAATATTTTTTTAAAAAACAAAAAGTTGAAAAATAAAAATTATCCTTCTGTGCTATATTTTATACATATTTTTTAGAGCGAATCGGATTTTTTGGATGAAGAAACAGACTTGGAATTGGCCACTGAAGATAATGATGAAGTATCGAATGAGTATTCAAGCGTACCTTCGCTTCCCAGCCAACCGGGAAACAATTACCGAAAAGTAAATTTTTTATTTTGGTTTTATATAACAAAGGTGTATATTCTAACAATTCTTTTTACAAACCATAATTTTAATACTCTTAAAATTATTCTAGTTTAAAGTAACGACTTTTTTAAAATTTTATTCATTGATGCAACAGCAAAATTTTTTAAAGTCCTAAAAACAATTTCAGCTGGCTAACAGACTTTCAGAATTATGGAGAAATTTAATATCCGAGAACTTTGGTACGGAGCCAAAAAAATCTTCTGAAGAGCCAAAAGAATCTTCTGAGGAAGGTTCGTATTCCCTGGAGATTCCAGAAGATTTGGCTGGAACTTCAGCTGAAGAAAAATTTACTGGAGGATTTTTCGAACTTTTTAGACCTTGGTGGAAAGGGTAATTTTTTTAAGGAATTTTACTAATTAATACTTATACTTTTCGCAGAAGTTTTTAATTTTAAATGTATTTTTAGTTTTACATATTTCTGTTTGTTTCCAAAATTTCAGCGGTTTCTTGCAGAAATCACTTTGTTTTTATTTTAAAAAGGATTTTTTTCTTTATATTTTAAAAAGATTTCTTTCTTTTTCTTTCTTCATATTTTCAAAATTTATAATTAAGAATACTGATGTTTTGAAACTTTTAATATCACTTTAGGTTTAACAATTTGTTTGATAGTAATTTAAAAAAATACAAACGATTAAAACTAAATTTGCCAATCTAAAAACGCATATTTCTCGATTTTAACGACAATTTATTATTGCATAACAAATTTAATTTGATAATGGCTAAAACGTAAAATTTGTTCGCGAAGATTCTATTAGCTTCAACACTTTCCTGCTTAGTCAGGTGATTTTATTTATTTAAGAAAATAGAAACGATGCGCTCCAACCAAAAGGCAAAGGAATGAGAGGATGTCTGCGCTAATGGAGAATTAGTTTGTGTTTAAATCGCACAGTTTGCAAATAAACAAATGAATAAGATTATTTTATTATTTCCCATAAAACATTTAAACGTGATTTTAAAACAACATAATGTAGTTAAAGCTTAAAATTGTAAATCAAATTTAAATATACATAAATCAGAAGAAAACAAATATATTATATTATGTATGTTTCAGTCCGTTTTTTTTTAGTGTTTGTAACACTCTCGGAGCTCTTTAAATAACCGGATTTCCGGGAACGATCATTAATGTATTTTCGAGAAACAATAATAATGTAATTTACAAATATTTTTTATAATACTCATTAGTATAAATTTTAGACCAAATGTGTGCACAAGGGAGGAAGAAAGCGAGGAGGAATCTGAAAATGGTGTGCACTCCCTCATGATTTCCAGCTGCCACGATTTAGGCGACACCTACAAGTGCGTCATGAAAATCGGAAAGGAGGGTAAAATCACTGTGAAAACGCTGATTTACGAGTGCTGCTACGGATGGACGCGCCAAATTGGTGAAAAGGGCTGCTCGAAAGGTATATCATAAAAATTTTAGTTTAAAAAAAATGAAAATAAAAGCTGTATTTTCATGCCAAAAAGCGAAAATATTTATATGAGGATATTGCGTCAATAAAATATGAATTTTAAAGTTTTGTCAATTTGTAGCTGGGAGTTTTAGCTACAAACTGAAAAAACTTTTGATGTAAATATTTTTTCATTAACGAGATGCAGTTAATCATTTTTTCCTGCAATTTTTTTTAATGTAATTTATGCCAAAGAATGGCATTTTTTTAAATCGCACTTTTTTAAATAATTTTTTTATTTTAAAAATTTACGAAAAATGCTCGGTACTTTCTATATTTCTACAGGAAGGGCTTCTGATCAAGGAGAATTTCTGCCACAAATTTTTGTGGGTGAAAAAAGAATTAACGTAATAAGCAATTAAAATTGCTTCCGCAGAACATTATCGTTGCAAGAGTTTCAAATAAATTATACTGTACAAAAAATAGAAGCACCAAGAACGTTCTAAAACTAATATAAATTTTGGAAAATAATTTTAATAAAATAATAACTGCAACTAAATAATATGCAACAAAATTTGACGACTTTAGATAGATGTTGATTTTGTTTACGCCAAATAAAAATTACTTAATTGCAGTACTGTTAGTTTAAATACACTTAATATTAACCCCCGACTACTGAAAATATATTTTTACTTGTTTTTTTTATTGATTTTCGTGCTGAATTTTAGAATTGGTTTTATTGGATAGCTTACAGACTTTGGAAAATATGAATCTCTCAAAGTTTGTGGAAGTAATTGGTACTACAGACCTAACACCCAAGTTTATGGATAATAATTTCACAGTTTTTGCTCCGACAAACGAAGCACTTACAGCCACTACCAATGCAGTAAGTTATTTTACAAAATTTGTATTAAGATTTGTAATTTTGTATTTTATGTAGCAACAAAAACTTTAGAGAAAATAACCATTATTAGGACATTTATCAAGACATTTTTAGAAGCATTATTTTATAGAACCACCACAATGAAGTAAAATTTTGCTGTGTATAACTTTTCGCTAAAGCCATAGAATAAAATATATTTTTGGCATAACTGTAAAACTTTACTTCAATATGCTGGCTGAATAGTTTTTTATTCGAATTTAATTTCTTTGAGCTCACAAAATAAGGAGATAAAAACAAGCATTAATCAAAAAAAACAATATAAATCCAACTTTACGTTTAAAAATTAGTTTTGGATATTTTTTGATGATATTTAGGATGATCTTGACTTTGTTGCAATCAATAATGACGTTGGTCCAATGGAATATGTAAAGTCTATTGTGGAAGCTCATCTGCTACCGGGTTGGCAATTTACTCATGATTGGAGCGATGAGATGGTTTTGCCCACTGAAAGAGATGGTGTTTCCATTAGAATCAACACTTACAACTATCCTCGCTATGTAAGCGAGTTTTTATGTACTATCGAAATAAAAAAAAACGACTCTAAAAATGTTAGTTTTTTGCAAATTATGAACTTACAATTTTTCTATTTTTGATATAAATAAATTTGGTTAATTAACAAATTTGGTTTAGTTTATGACTGCTAATTGTGCAAGAATCACTTCTTCCAATCGCCAAACTACCGAAGGTGTTATTCACACTGTGGACAGAGTTTTATTGCCAGCGCGCCAGAATCTTTGGGACATTATTTCCACGAATAACAAATTTACAATTTTCACATCATGTAAGCAATAAAACTTATTTTTAACAAAATTTTGATAATTTTTTTGTGGGACATTATTTCCACGAATAACAAATTTACAATTTTGACATCGTGAAAATGATCAAATTTATTTTTAACAAAAGAATGTTTTTTTTTTTGTAAATTTGTTAAATAAATAGTTTTAAATATATTTTTCATCAAAAAAATTCGTGACGAGCAGGATTCGAACCTGCGCGGGGAAACCCCAATGGATTAGCAGTCCATCGCCTTAACCACTCGGCCATCGCCACTTTAGACTTAACACTGCTAAACAAATCTTTCTATACTTCATATTTTATTTCGTTTTTAAAAATAATCTTTTAAAATATTTTAGTGATTTCACCCGAAAATCAGGAAGAACTTCTCAACGCACAAAACCACCTTACAGTTCTTGCATTTACCGATGAAGCATTTGGAAGGTTAAGCGAAAGTCTTCAGAATAGAATTAAAACAAAATCAGGATGCTTTTCAGGTAATAAAATTTCTTCAGTATAAACAATTGTCTTTAAAATATAATTTGAAAAGGTACGGGGTTTTTAGAGCCACAAGCAGGAAACTTGGAGCCATGGAAAATTTTTGGGAACTTGGAGCCACGAGTAATGGGAACTTGGAGCCTTTAGGAAAAAACGGTGTAGGGTTATATTTAGGCTTCGCTTAGGCTTAGGAACACGTTTTAGCGATTTTTATTTTCGGCTCCAAATTCCCTACTTACGGTTACAAGTTCCCCAATCATGGCTCCAAGTTCCCTATTTTTGGCTCCAAGTTCCAGCTCCAAGTTCCCAAGGCTTCATCGACCCCAAATCTTTGAAAATTTGACTATCTCTCCAACGTCAAATTGTTTTATACAATAATCTTATTAATGTATAGACTTTACAGTAATACAGACTTGTTCTTTTTATAATATTATTTTTTTTAAATTGAGTTTTTGGTTCGATAAACAAACAGATCAAAAATTTTTCCCAATGTACATCATTTTTGTGCGAACTACAGCTCCGTTTGTACGTTATTTAAGAATTTAGAGTATTTTTAATTTTGTTCTTTTTTAATCGTTGTTACGTTAATTATAATCTAAAATCCAAACCTTAAATGTAAAAAGAAAGCGTTTTCAGTTCTGTTGGTACTTTAGTTTGTCTTATTTTTAGACCTAATCCGCGAATACATAATTCCGCACACTATTTGCAGTGAGGCTATCTACGGTAATGTGGTTGTCCGCAACTTGGCCCGTCATCACCTCAACGCGACAAGAGAGGAGCAGGTTGTGAAATTCCACGGTGTTCCCGTTATTTCATCCGATAAAATGGCTACCAATGGAGTCATACACGAATTGGACGGCGTTATTTTGTTAGAAAACAGTACGTTCAATTTATATATATCATTATTATCTAGTGAACATATTATTTCCTATAAAATTATATCTCAGTATATTAAAAATATTTATACTTCTTTAGTGCTAAGACCCACAGAGTTAGCAGCAAGGAAGGGATCTTTATACGCATCTATTGTGGAATCCGAAAAGCTACTCGAAGCGTTGGATGAGTCCGAGCAACCCTACACGCTCTTTATTCCTCCAAATGATGATCTAAAAGAAGTTGTAAGTTTTTGGTATTGCCAATCAATTGTAAAGTAAATTGTGACATTTATTTTAAAAGTAAGGTTACACAATTTGCCATTTTATTCTATTTGAATATACTAGTTTTTTTTTGTAAAATCTTCTACAAAAAAAGAAAATGATAAAAAAATAAACAACAACAATTTTTAATATGTAAAACGTATTATTTTAAGCTGGCAAAAACACCAGATGATGAAAGAACAGAGCTTCTTAGAAATCATGCCGTGGACAATCTTGTTGGTGTTTCCCCAGACAATGAAGAAACCATCGTAACCACTCTGGCAGGAGAGCAGTTCAGTTTACAGGTTTGTTTTTTTATAGACAAACTATAAAACAAAAATTAAAATAATTAATTTTAAAGAAAATAAAATGAAAATTAAGAAAAAATTGCTTAGGATTGTTAAGTTACAGAAAATAGTACAAACGAATAAATTTTTATATTCTAAATTATCTTCCCCCTTAATTACCAAACATTTTTGACTCAACCACTTCCGAAATTTACACAAAATTATTGTAGATATTTCAATAGAAATACCATAATTTTGGGTAGCTTTGTTTAAATCATTGTATCTTTTTTTTAATATTAGAAAACAAAATTTGTCTTTTCACTTTTATCAATTAAACTTTTTCCTTATTAAATTATTTTAATAGAAACTTAAATTGTTTCTTTTTAATAATAAATTAATTATTTATGTTTATATTTTTATCATATTTTGCGATCGGGCCATTTATTTCGAGAAGATCAGTAAATGAAAGTGTGCGTCCCTGGAATGATTGGACGATATAATACTAGTGCCCCCCTTTTCTCATTTTCTACCCCCCTATTTTACCTCGTAGTCACCGCAGATATTTTCTGCGATGGTTTCATGGCGATTGGATTCGTACAATTTCTTGTTCAATGAATCAAATTATTTCGTAAAGTAGTTTTTTTTTATAATTAAAGTATTATTTTTTTAAATAATTAATTTGGGACATGTTTCAGTTTTTTAATATCAGTATTCTTTGATTAAAATTCCTGATCCTTCAAAATATAATATTTGGAAAGACACTACTTTTAAGAAATATTTATTTTTAGTTAATATGTAATATTTAAGATTTTACTTTTTTTTGAAAATTTTATTTTTTTTGGAAAAATTTATTCTTGTGCCTGTTCTGTTAGGTTTAAAATGTTGTGTCCAATAATTAGATGTTAATTACTTTATAATTTTTTTGTAAAATTTTTATTAGGGTTATTTGTCTAAATGATATTTCTAAAAATTTAGATTTCTTTACAAATTGATTTTATATTTTAAATATATGTTAGATGTGTTGTTTAGGAGGTTTGGCTTTTTGGTTGTGCGTTCTTCTTTTGTTTCTTTAGGTGCTCTCGGCGAGTATGGTGGGGGGGGGTTCAGAATTGCTCTCTTTAATCTCATCTATCCGCCTCTCGGGTCGTGTTCCACATTCTTCATTCTCTTTATAAATTTTTTGCTTACTAAACTTTGTTATTATTGGGGAAGTTAGGTAAAAAGGATTGTAAGATTTGGGGTTTTTATTGAAAAGTTTAATTAAATTAGTATGGTAAAGGTAAATTTTTTGCTTAATGGGAAGTTAGTTCTTTGCTAAGGTCAATTAGAAAAGTATTTGAGTATTGGGTGATTTTTGGGTTCTTATTTTTTTGTTTTTTTTTTGTTTTTTTGGTTTTTTTTTTTTTTTTTTTTTTTTTTTTTCCTTTTTATTATTTTTTTTTTTTTTAAATGCTATAAAACAACACTTATTAAAACAATACAATGTAGAATTGTTTTAATTTAGTACAGCATTTCTCAGCAAACTTTACACCAGTAAGCAAATATCTATTACATTGTAGTGATCTTTCAAAAAAATGTTATGCAGAGAAGCCACGGTCATTTTAAGCGGAGGGAGCTACGTTCCGTAAATCATGGGGTCTAATGCTTATTTATATTAACTTTAAAATTTGGTCAATGTTAACTTTTAGTCGCAAATTAAAAAACTACTTTTCACGTTCGATTAAGTTTTAAAAAAAAATTAGTTTCCAAAAAGAGGATTCAAACATATATCATAATATTATATAAGTATTTTGGAAATTAGCATAAAAATAATGTGGAGTATCAAAGAAATATCGCTCTATATCTATGTTTAAAGTTATGAATATTCGATTTAATTGATGCAAATAAAATAACTCGTTGGTCAGAATTATAAAAAAACTTAGGTGATTTTATGTGATAGTTTTGTGGCTGAATTTACTGCATAAATGTTTAATATAGACATTAGTACATTCATAAACGTTTTTTAGGTTCAAGTTTTCAATCCCTTTTCCTTGCGATTCAGGTCTCGAAGACTTCCAGCCACACTTGGTTGCGCCAAAATTTACAAAAGCAACCAACTTGCCTGCGGCGGAACCTGGCATATAATTGATAGAGTAGGTTTTTAACTTCCATAAAATCACTCCAATACTTCAAATACTTTGTTTCTAATTGACCTTAAGCAAATTGGAACTAACTTTGTCCCATTAAGCAAAAAATTTACCTTTACCATACTAATTAGTATATTAAACTTTTGATATAAAAACCCCCGTATCATATCTTACAATCCTTTTTATCCTGAACTGTTTCCCTCAATAATAACAAAGTTTTTAGGTTTTGGTCAAGCCCAGCAAAAATGTTTTGGAGTTGCTTAAAGAGAATGAAGAACTGTTGGAATTCACGACCTTGCTGGAGATGGCGGGATTAGATGAGATTTTGAAAGAGAGCAATTTTTCTGGAACCGTTCTCGCCCCCACCGATACTGCGCTCGAGGAGCATTTGCCTAAAGAAACAAAGGAAGAACTTTTGGCACAACCAGAAAAGCTTCAAACCTTCCTGAAACAACACATTCTAACAGGTATATTTTAAAATATAAAATCAATTTGGTAAAGGAAATCTAAATTTTTAGAAATGATTCATTGTAGACAAATAACCCTAATAGGAAAATTTTACGAAAAAAATTGATAAAGTATCATTAACATCTTATTATTGGTCTCTCTACATTTTAAACCTGTAACAGAAGCAGGCACAAGAATAAATTTTTTCCAAATGGAGTTTGAATTTTCAAAAAAATGTAGTGTTTCTTAATATTTTACGTATTAACCAAAAAGTAATAGTTTCTTTTACTTAAAAGTAGTGTCTTTCCAAATATTATATTTTGAAGGATCGGATTTATGAATAAAGTACCGTATACCGATTTATGTATTGAAACTGACACATGTCCCCAAATTAATTTTTAAAAAAATCATACTGTTAATTTTAAAAAAAAATCTCTACTTTAGCCGAAACATGTTGTCATTCCATTGGAACCAGAAATTGGTTCGAATCCAATCGCCATGAAACCATGGCAGAGAACACTTTCCTCATGTCTCGCGGGCGCACTCCAAGAGAGTCGATAGGTGGCGCTGGTATCAAATCATGTGACAATCTGGGCACCAATGGTATTCTTCACACTATTGATCGTCCAATCATTCGACAGCCGAGACGCACACTTTCATTTACGGATCTTCTCGACAACTGGCCCGCTCGCGGAAATTTCCGACTTAATAGTTTCAGATTTCCATTTTAAAAAGAAACAATTTACGTTTCTATTGAATTATTTAATAAAATTTAACTTGATAAGGTGAAAACAAGTTTTGTTTTCTACTATGTAAAAAAAGATACAATGTTAAACAAAGTTACAAAATTATGGTATATATCTATTGAAATTTACAATATTTTTGTAAATTTTTGGGAAGTGGTTGAGTCATATGTTTGTAAGTAATGAACAATTGTACAACTTTTAACTAATTTTTTGCCTTAAAATACTTTATAAATTGTAAAAACACTATAGTGATAATGCCAAATGGAGTTTTCTGATTTTCCAAGCATAGAACATACAAAATAAAACTCCTTAAAAAGCCGGACACTAATTTATAAAAATCATAGTATTAAGTTTTCATTTCTTGTTTTAATCATTAACATCATTTTAACATATCAGTATGCTATCCAACACGATATTTTATATCTATCGCGCTGAAAGTTACTATATTTACTATAATTACGTGGTGGTGTATTTTGTAAATATCATGCTGGATGCCGGATATTCCTGTGAAAAATGAGCGGTTTAACTGTATGAAATGAAAAATGCGTCAGTAAATATATACTTTTTAATTGTATAAATTAAATTACCGTACTTAGAAACTTTAATATTCCAATGTTTTTCCGGGTAACCTTTTTCCTGGCTAACCTTTTTCCGGCAGCCTTTAATTCGTTATAAAAATATTGTCTAATAAACCATATAAATATAAAAAAACTATTTGTTTTGTATGATTCCCGATTTTAACTTTTTGGTGCTACTATTTCTCCTAATATAAAAATGGCTTTACATTAAATCAGATAAAATTTGTGAAAACTTTTGTGTGCTTGAGTCTATGAACTTTTTTTACAAAATTTTATTTGAAATAATTCTGTGAATTAATTTTATTCGGGTATTATACCTTTAATATTATATTGTTTTCGTGTATTTACTCATTAATTAGCCATTTCCTGTGTTTTTGTGATTACAATATATGTATGTGTTGTAAATAAATTTATACTTTCAAAATTAGTTGTAACAAGACATTTAAAGATTTATTCTTTCCACGTTAAAAATCAATTAGAAATTAAAAATATTTTGTCAGCCACGCCGATTTATAAGAAACCATAAATTCTGGGTAAAATTAGAACTGTTTTATTAAATTTTTACTCAATAAATTATTTTTCAAACTAGGAAGACCAAAGATCTTGAAAGCTTTTTTTAAGAAATTCTAAAAGATTTCTTTGACCTTATTGTTATTTGTTTAGCGTTAAATGGCTGAAAATTAGTCTTAGTGGCTGACTTTTTAAAATATTTAACACTAAACAAGCAGTGGCAGAATTGCGACCAAAATGCAAATATAAAATAATAAGAGTTTTTTTTAAAAAGAATATAATATATTTCCAAAAATTACACTCAATTATATAAAGCTTTAAAAATTGGTAAGATATTTCTGGTAACAAAATGGAGCATTGTTTCAATATAAATTATTCAAAAATGTAGTAAAATATTCAAACAAAACCGTAAGTTTTTAAAAAGCATAAAATGCATGAGCCCGCTGTTTAGCAATTGATCACTTATTTTAAATTTTCATTTGCTAAGTATTTTGGTTTAATAATAAATATAATACATTTTGTAATTCACAAATGAAAAAAGTTAGAGTAATTTTTAATCGAGTGTTCCACGAAATTGACGATTGCAAATGCATTTGAAATACAACGAGTAATTTGCGAACACATTTTCTAGATCCTTGGGAAACTGCTGGATTCCTTGTCTCGTAAATTGCCTTTCTTAGATTAATTAGAAAAGTTCAAGAACAGTATTTAATTGCACATAAGAATTACATTGTCAACTTCACAAATAAATAAATTCCACAATATTAAAATATTTAACTAACAAAAAAAACTATTTTACATTATTTATACGACTATACTCTGCAGAAAAAAATGTATAAAAAACTTGTCTTTAAAACGTTATATCCTACTGCTCACCCAAGATTTATGATGTGATAGACATTTTGTTATTAGTTATAAAAAACATGATTTTCATTATTAGCATAACTACACTAGGGCCGATACATTTTCAAGTTTAAAAAACCTTTTATTAAGATTATAAAGTTTTTAAGTTTATTTTGAAATTAGTAGTGCTCCAAATATCTTTTGTGACTGCAGCAAATCTTTAAATTTAAAAATTTTGAAAAAAATAAACTTTATAGGACCATAGTCAAGCAAACATCATGAGAACGTAAAAAAATGGTTCCTTGATTTTTTTAATACTTTATTGCAAATTTTCTTCATTCCTAAGTTTAATTGACTCTTTTACAATTCGCTCGATTCCGTGAGTGTGAAAAAGTTGGATTCTTATCACAGTTTTTGAGCTCATAATCCCTAGTACAATGTAAATGTTAAACATAACATCTATAGAAGCATAACAAACCAGTAATTATTGTATGCCATATTTGATTTGTGTTTTAGCAGTAGAGAGGATATGCCATATTGAAAATTTCATTAAATCTGTTGTGAGAAAAAGATTAACTGCGGGAAGGTTAACCCGGCTAGTGCTTACCTTTTCGTTGAGACTCTGTGTCTGGTTCACACTAGAGTGACAAATAATAAATGACAAGTGAGTAGGCGTTCTGGAAAAGTTTACACTGTTAAACTGTCACTTGTTGATGCGGTTTGAACGCGTTGTCCCTTGTCACTAGTCACTTTAGGCCTAGTTTACATCAAAACGAGAAGGGTCCCATTTAAATGGGACTTATTTAAATGGGATCCCATTTAAATGGGATCTTTTTTATCAAGCAGTTTGTTGTTTCTCATTTTTCCTTTATTATATATATTTTTGGTTGAAGTGGAGCAGTTGTTTTTTTCCATCGAAATATCTTGGAAATTCTAAAAAACCAACTGTTGAAAACTTTTTCTTATTAATCTTGAAAATTTTAGATTTTAAATACTTGCTGCGATCATCAAAAAGGCTTAGAGCGCATTTAAATTTAAAATACGCCGTTTTTAAAACCTTGTTTAAAGCTTAATAATAAGTTTTTCACACAAAACATTTATTAAAAGGCGTCTAGTATAATTGAGATTTTAACTTTTTGTAATTTCCAAAAAATGTTTTAAAACCATGGTGCGTACTTGTTTGAGAAGGTCGTCCCCTCCCTTTAGAAAAATATAGTTAGGGTAACTGCCTTATAGTCAGACAGACCTTAATTTCGGCCACTGGCTGTTTTTACTATTTTTGCCATATGTAAATTTACAAAATCAAATGTGTATGGCTTGATAGATCGTCATGTCATCTATCTAGCTATACATAGTTCATTTCATAACTATAAGCATAGGAAAAATAAGTGGCCGAAATTAAAGCCTGACCGACTTTAAAGTCAATTACGCTAATAAAAAGCTATGCAAACTAGCACCCGATTAAGTTATATAACTTTTATTGGTTTGGCTAACATTAAAAACGCACCAAGCGTTGAATTTGAAATGATACATGGAAATTAAAAAAAAACACACAAAAACGCTCGTATTCAAATTCTCTTGAAAAAATTACCGTTCTAATGATTCTAAATTTTTTCAGAAATTATACGAAAAGACTTATTAACAGCATCAAGGTCTATCTGGATAGCTTTTTAAGTTTAAAAAAACGAGATTTTTGACATATTTTTGCAAAATCTAGCACTATGAATTAAACTATTTAAGAATAGTTTTATTTAACAAAGGTTTTTACAAATTTAACAAAGTTTTTAATAATGCAAAAAAAAATAAAAAATTCTATAGGTACGGAGTCTTTAGAGCCTTCAGCAGGGAAGTTGGAGCCATCGAAAATTTTTGGGAACTTGAAGAAACAAGCAATGGGAGCTTAGAGCTTTAAGAAAAAATTGGTTTAAGGTTAGATTGAGGCTTCGCATGGGCTTAGGAATAGGTTTTAGCGATTTTTATATTTGGCTCCAAGTTCCTATCTTTAGGCTTCAAGTTAAATAAATAAAAAAAAAAATAAATAATTTTATTTGCTTAAAGCCGGACAACCACTTACGAGACAACTTACGGACAACCACGGACAAGTTAACCACTTACGGCTCCAAGTTACCTATTTTTGGCTCCAAGTTCCAGCTCCTAATTCCCAAGGCTCCATCGACCCTAAACCATTCTATATGTAAATGAAACCTAGCTGACCCCGATATTTCCAGCATTAGATTGACAAAACAATTAAAAATTTTCAACATAAATGGTTTAATATTAAACATTAAAAGGCATAATTTAATATTAATTTATTGAATTATTTAATTTGGAACCATAATGCAATTTAAAGGGTTAAAGTTGACTAATTTTTATAAATTTTCTAAACAGGCAGGAATTAAAAAAATATGAGATCCAATCGGTTCTTTAAATAAAACGTCATAACCGCACGTTTCTATACAAATTTAAAAGGTCAGACAGATATAATAAATTCAACCATAAACTCCATACTGCTAATTAATTTCAATTCAATGAATGAAATCATTTTTATTAAAAAATTAAAAAATCCAATTACAACGCAAATTTTTTATACCGGGCTAAATATTAATTTAACTGTGTTCAACAAAACTACTTGTAATACATAGGAAATTTAATTACCCTTTTTCACGTGCATAAAAAAGTTTTTTTCCAACGTATTGTATAGGGTTATTTTTTAAAAGCGATAAGACGTGGATTTGAAAGAAATTGAATGGAATTTAAAGCTCTGGTGCATAGTTTATTTATACGAAAAATTGGGATTTTTAGAAGCTCAAAATATTAATCGGGTTTTTAAACATAATAATCCGTTGTGGAAGCTTTTTTTGATCATATATGTACCATTGGAAGCAAATAGCTGTCTTTTTTTTGTAATATAATTTTAGATTTTTTATATTTTTTTTAATAATTTACATAGCTTTGTTTCAATAATTTTTTTTCTAATTTTCGTCGCTCAGTTGAATTTTTATCGTTTGTATATTTTAAAATACTGTATTACTCTATAATTACAATTTTTTTAAAAAGATACATCAGCAAAAATTACAAAGGAAAATTTTTGCTCTATATTGTCAGTAGTTTATATTATACTGAACGCTCAACTTTTTGACAGTCTATGTTATTTTTGTGCAGCAGACTATAGTGTGACACGCTGTGTCTCTTCCGTGAAAACTCAAAGTACAAGCATTAATAAAAGGCGATTATCTTACCCCTTAAATTTTCGGCCTATGGTGTAATGGATAGCATGTCAGAGTCGTCTTTGAAGGTTACAGGTTCCATTCATGTATCAGTCAAATTTTTCAATAAATTTGGCTGTCTAAATTTTTCAGCGCCTGGTTATTCTCGCTTCTATTTTGGGTCTTCACAATAGGAAAAAAAACCGCGAAAAGTTTTATACGTTTCTTACATACCGATAAATGGTTGACGTTAGAAAACAAAACCAATATAAATTTACGTTATATCTACCATTTGTATGCAAATATCTGGAATAGTGGTGGTTCTTCTGTAACTCCATAGAGTTCGGTTCTGGTCAACCGACTGACTTAACCGACTTACCGATTGGGGGCGTCGAAACCACAAACGTGTCAAACAACGTCTGTATTTCCTGTGTGTCAGGAGGGTCCCGAACGGATTAAAAAAACTGTGCAGTCGCATGAGGTAAAACAGCGTGTGGTCCGTGTCGAAACATTGCACTTTAAGTAAGCAAAAAGCCATATTAAGCCAAAACGGCGTAATGGTTACTAATATAATGAGACTAGTAATCAGAGGATAGATGATAAGACGCAAGCTGTGGGCTTGTCTGCTCGAGCTTTGAGCGGAGTAATTTCTGCGTATAGTAATCTCCTCCAAGCAACTCGTGGATGCACGCCGCACAAATCGAGCGTTGTCACGAAAATTTAAAGCTTTTTTTACAAGAGCAACGTTAAAAATTATCTAATAGGGTTTGTACCATATAAAATGTTAACCAAAATTTTCCCGAACTAATTTTTAAATAAAATAAACTTAAAAAGTTTAAAACGTATACTTAAAACAACTATAGCGGCAGGAAAAATTACTTTATTGTCACTCGTGTTGTTTATACACCACTTATAATAGGTTTGAAAAAACTTTTGAACCTTAATAATTATATTATTTTTTAATAATAATATTATAGTTATTATATTATATTATAATCATTATAAACTATATTAACAATAAGTATTATAACCTTAATAAACACAATGTAAGATTTTACATTATTTGTTTCTGATTTGATAACATTTGAAAAATTTGAGTCAAGATCAGTTCAGACAAACAAAAATTATTTTAAGTATAATAATGAAAGTTAACGTTTTTTCCTTTAATCACTTTAATATTGAAACAGAAAGGAATGTTTAAACTATATTATCTCTATAAAAAATGGTTAAAAATTTGCAAGTTAAATAAAAAAAAACTGAAAACAGTGGTCTTAATTTACAGCAAAATAAGAGTGGTCAAAATAAGCCTTCTTCCCTATTCAGGGAATAATATTAAAAAAGTTTAAAACAGTTGAATAGGCATGAATTTTTCATATTAAATAAATATCAATAAACTAAAATTAAATCTAAAATATTTTGAAAAAACTGTTAAATAAAGGAAAACTAAAGATAAAGGGGAATTTTGACAAGTAAAATTAATTAATGTTTAATTATAACTATTAAAAATCTGGCACTTAATTAGTGGCCGAAGTTGATTCAATTGCCCTATAGGTTTAGCTAAGAACTTTCGCTCCATGTTGATAGTTTCTTTTGGAAATTAACTTTTCCTTTGGCGTGTTGCACACACACATGTTTTTTCTAAGGATGAATTCTATCAGGGGGAAAATAGCTAGGTTTGTAAAGTAACCACTCATTCTTCAAGAAAATATCACGTGGAAACACCTGACAGAAGTTAATAACAATTGGTTACATCATCTCTGGCAACTTTTTTATATTGTTTTGATTCTCGCGTGTTTATTCTTTATTTTCTTCTGACGACGAGCGGTTAGGCCCTTAATTTCAGCCTGAAGAATTTTAACTTTAGTGCATATCATTTAGTAAATTTAGTTGACACAGAATAAATTTTAAAAGAAACTTCTTCATTCATACATTTTATTAATTTTATAAATACAATGACGTAAATATTTTTTACTTTTTCGCCTTTTGAACTCTTTCTAGACTGTACTGAAATCGATTTGTTTCATTAAAGTTTGTTTAATCTAATAATTTCGATTTTATATCGAATTATGATGGGTCGCATTCTGACTTTTTTTCAATATCTTTATGTTTTCACAACTTTTTCTGGTAATTTGGGTTCAAGAAACAAACACTTTAACATTAACCAGGTATGTAAAATATCCGATGATATATTCAATGCTCAATTACAGATTGTAATTATGTTAATTATTTAACGTAATTAGTATTTTAAAATAGTCTATTAAAATATTTTAGATAGTACAAACCAATGCACATGCGGCTGATAAGTAGAAAACAACGCTTGATATTTCTCCATTGCCATTTGCTGCTAAGCAATAAAAATAGCTAAAACTGCATTCAGAATTCACACGACAAGTGAAAAAAGAGTTTCTTACTAGAAATCCAGTTAAAGACAAAATCCACGCGGAACAAATAAATATAACAACCGAAGAGGTGTTAAGAAATCGTTCGTATGTCAGACCAAACGTTATTTGAAGATATTTGTGAACAGTCACGAAAAATACTGCAAGCACGCTTAAAGTTATCAAACTGTCTTCGACCACTTTAAAACCAATAAATAACACTTTATCCGTGATATAACGCTTGGAATCTGCAATTATGGCAGGAAAAAGAGCTGTATATGCCATATCAACTACTAATTGATTAATTATTAATATATCCATGGTATGTGTTACAGTCGTTTGTCGTAAATCACGAAGAATCGCCAGAAATAAAAATCCATTTCCAGTTATCATGCAAAATTGGGCAATCGCAAGCACAAAAATCATGGGCAAATGAAGACACGGTTTTTCAACGGTTGCACTTGAATTGTTCATATTTATTTAATGAAGTAATGGTTTAGATATTCAAAACCAATAGAAACCAGCTCACTTTTTTTATTTTTTATATTGGTAGTTAACCGTAAGGTAACAAATAATTAAACCAGCTTAATTTGTGGAGTATATTTTGTTGAAAATTTTAAGTTAATGGATCTAATTCAAAACAAATGTAAACGAAACCTTCATCTGCTAACAATAAAGCAAAAATTTAAAACTATATAAAATTTAAAAATCGTTTTAATCAGCTAATAGCAAATAAAATCTTCGATTTTGCAAAGTTTTTTCAATGATGAAAACGTTCTATCCCAAACATCCCAAGCAGTTCTATTCATTGCAACTAAAACATAAATAAATCAATAAAATAAATTAATACAATAAAATTTATTTATTTATTTTTATTTACTATTTAAATTCAATAAACAACGAAATACATACAAGACTACCTGAAAAAAGAAATCCTAGCATTTCCAAAAAAAGATTTCCATTCTAGGTTTTTTTTATGCCAAATCGACGCCCCTGGCACCTAGAATTTCCTGCTGGCGCCTAAAATTTTAGGTCTAGGCGCCAGGCTGGCGCCTAGATTTTTCGCCATAAACGTATTTTTTAACCGTTTTTTTAGTCAACCAGACAAAAAAGATCACTTTTTTTAAAGTTTTAAAAAACCAATTTTCCAAAATTTTCTTGCGCTTCGCTTCGCTCAGCGCATATTGTTTTAGTTTATCTACAATTTAATCATTTTTTATGATATATATATATAATATATATGTAAGATTTAGGTAAAAGTTCTAACTAGTTACATTTTTTAATTAAAAAACCAATTTAGAAGTAAAATTCTAAAAACATCTATTATTAGTTTTGATTAAAACCTGGAAATAACTTTAAGAAAATCCTTTTTTGCTTGTACGGATATTGCAAGAATTTTTAAAGTGTTAAAAAGAATTTAATTTATCTTTAACACTAAAATGTTGAGCTTCAAGCTGTGTGTAATGGAGCTCCGCTTTGTAGAGCTACGGAGCAATCCACGTCCACGAACAATTCACGGCTCACCTATGGTTGTACTAATTGTGTGAATAATAAAAAAAGCTATGCTAGAGATTGTTTAGTAAAGAATTTTTTGTAAGCTAAAATTTTTCGAAACTTATTAAAGGCAATTAAAAAAAACTGTAAAAATGCGAATAAAATAATTACAACATTTAAGCTTAAATAAGCTTGAAATCAAATATTCAAGGGAGGGACTCCAAAGCTCCCCTCGCTATTAAAGTGGCCGGAGCTCCGGAGCATGATGTGGGAGGGTAGGAACATCACTACTCTTTATGTTTTCTTGTTAAATTATATAATTCTTGAACAAAATTTTACGCATTTGAAGTTGAGTATTGAGATGGGCAAAATGAGTCGTTTTTTAAAATTAATTGTACTACTATAAAACACAAAACGTTTGACTACAAAAGCTATCTAAAAATATGCATATAATGAAAAAAACTAATAATACATGTATGTGGCCTTTTTGCAATATTAGAAAAAATTTATGTTATTGGCGCCTAGATTTCTGGGCTGGCGCCTAAAATTTATGACTAGGCGCCAGCTGGCGCCTAGGCGCTGGCGAAAAAAAACCCCAGTAATTCCATTTTTTCCACCAATAGTACGCAGTTGCGTACTATAATTTGTAAAAACTATTAGAGGTAAACCTAACAATTTTAGTTTTATTTTAAAATACGTCAAACTTACCATCGTAAAAGGATTACTACTTCCGTTTAAGTAGCTTAAATTTCTCTGCGTTTTACACGTCGCAATTTTGTTCTACGTTGGTAAACCATTGTATTACAAAATTCGTGAATGAGCAAATATAGTATAACAAAATATAGCCTCTAATTTAGTTAGGGGTTTTGTTAACTTAGCTTTTGTTTAAAACAAATATGCCTAATTAGTACAATATCATTTTATGTTTAAACAAGAACTAAAATAAGATTTATTGACAAAATATAAAAAAAACCTAAAACATTATTAAGAGTTTCACACATGATCTTGTAACACCTAGTTCACTTTAGTAAACTAGGCGTTATAGCACGTGTTTAGTGAATATTCAAGGGTTTAATGGACCGGCCCTGATGGCCGTTAAAATTAAATAAAGGCCATTTAATTGTAAATGGAAACGACTTTTCTCAAAACTGGAGAGTTAATAACAATAATTAAACATTATTTTTGTAACTTTTGGTTTCGCTTTAAGCTATTTTTTGTGCGATCTGTAGTTTAAAAAATAATAAAATTTAAAGCTTGAATGTTAAAAAAGTGTAATTCTGCAACGTTTTTTTTTCATTTAAAAGTTTATATCAATTTGTACTTTTGACTATCAAGCTAAAGCTTATTTTTAATTAAACTTTATAAAAATAGATAACTAATCTTAAAAAGGATAAAAAAGGGTGATTTTATTTTTGCGTGTACGTTTAGAAACCCAACATTTAACTTTGAACGAAATATACATTAAAAAAGCATGATAACAGCAATCTTTGACAATAAAGCAAATAATCAAAATTGAGCAAAAACGTGCGTGTCACAGAAATCTTAAAAAATAATCTTTGCCACGTCACATTTTCATTTTTATTGTTTATTTATAAATACAAACAATAGCTTCTTGGATAAAGAACTCGCAAAACAATCATTTTTTTGTAAAAAAAATAAAAATATAAAATCATTTCTATTACAGTTTGGCTTTGTTTAAGCGACATTATTTTTATTATATTTGATTGTAGAAATTACAAAATCTTTTTTTTAAATTTTACTGTCAAAATTGCAAAATAAAAAACCAGTTTTGAAAATTTACAATATATTTCAATTTCTACTATAAAAAATGTTCTAAATAATTAAGGATTAGCTAATACTTTTATCCACATTATATTTGAAATTAAAAACAATGTAAGATTATAATGCTGTTTTCTCTAGTTCCTAAAGCTTAATTATTTTGCTCCTCAACAAACCTTAACAAATATCAAATTTCTTTTTATATAGCTTTATATTATCCTGTTATAATGAATAAAAGCTACTAATCGATCATATAAGAAGGAAACTTCTGTAGGTTCCATGACAATAAACTAAAAATAAAATTAACACATGTGTAATGGGAATAAATTGAAGTCAGTTGCCAAAAGCAACTGTTTGCACAAAAAAAAGTATTAGACATAATAATTATATTCCTCCTTCGACACACTAATGGATCAAAAAATACATGGGCTCATTCATTGAGAAAAGAAGAAAATTGCAAAACTTTTGTAGAAGTCACTTCTTTGTTTATTTAGACCCTTGTTATGATTTTATCGATTAAAGTAAATATTTGAAAAAAAGTGAAAAAATTATTGGACCGCTCACTAGAAGCTAGCTTTCTGGTGACATAATTGAGTCTATAAGCAAATAAAATCTAGCTAACCTCGATAATTGCAGTATTAAATCCGCTATTGAACAACAAAACCATTCAAAAATTTTAACAAAAGCGTACTAATAATAAATATCAAAACTCATATTTTAACAATTATTTATCAAATTATTTAATTTAGAACCAAAATACAAATTTTTTAATCGCTAAAGTTGGTTAATTTCTGTCTTTTTGTGAAAAGTTGGAATTAAAAAAAAGTGTTCTTATTTAAAAAAAAAACGTCATAACCGCACAATTTTAATTGGTCCTCTCATGTCTATGCATACTAATTTACGAGGTCAGCCAGATATAATTCAACAATAGTTATATAAAACAGTAGGCAGCAGTATATAGCACTGTGCGGTTGGTTATTTTTTTGCGCGATTGCTCCAGAATGCCGAAGGCCAAATCCTACCCCAAAAATGACAGGGGAGGGGTTAGGTTAGGTATTGCTTAGCTTAGGTTTTGCTTAGGCTTAGGCTTAGCTTGGATTTTGCTTAGGCTTAGGTTTTGCTTAGGCTTAGCTTAGGTTTTGCTTAGGCTTAGATTTTGTTTAGGCTTGAGTTTTGCTCAGACCTAAGTTTTGCTAAACCTTAACTTAAGCTTAGCTTAGATTTCGTTTAGGCTTAGCTTAAGTTTTGCTTAGGCTTAGCTTAGTCGCTGATTTTCTTTACCGTTTTTGGGGTAGGTTTTGGCCCTTCTCCTCCGGTACCATCTAGCGTCAAAAATAAAAAACAATACAACGAATTTTTTTAATGTTTTTAGAATTGATCAAACACATAATGGGGTACTGGGTCCTTAGAGCCGTAAGTAGGGAACTTTGAACCCTCAAAAATATATTTGACCTTTCTTTTTGTCATTCTTGTTCTATTTATATATATGACTCTCATAGCCACTTCTCTAAAAACTTTAAATTTTCATTCGTTGCTGAAAAACTCGTGGCAACAAGTGACTTATAAATTCACATCCTAATTTCAAAAATTCAAATCCTTTTTTTTCTTATTATTAATTAATACGACAGTTCCACTGAGTCAACCCGGCGGTACAGGCACATTAACTCAGAGCTGATGATGCACAAACTATACCTTAGAAATTGTGGGTAAATTTTGAAATAAAATGTATAACTATCTTATTTTTTTATTATTTTTCTTCCCGAATTCAATTTTAGTATTAAGAATTTGAAATTCATTGCGTTATTATTACATATTATGAAACAAAAAAGTCTATATTTTGCTAAACCGTGTTCATATTGCTGCAACAGCTTAAGGTAGAACGATACAGTTGCAAAAATTTCACCAAATTTTCCCCAGAACATGTACTCTGGGGTTTTCGGAAGTCCTGATGACGAATCCGACCTCCGCTTTTCAATTCGACCCCCCGGGGGGCACTAGGGGGGTTGCGACCCCCCCTTTTTAAGAGCATTCTGACTTACCTCAAAACCACCTCAAAACACGTACTCGGGGTTGAATACAGTATTGAACAATGAACGCTTTTTTAATTAAAAAGTTAAAAATTAAAAAAAAAACACATTTTTTGAGGTTAAAAATTTGCCCAGCGAGAATCGAACCTAGAGCCCCGGGTTTCGGTAAGCTGTAAATTTCACCGACACTGACCTCGACCAAAATCTACCGTAATCTACCGTAATTTTTAGTATTATGTAAATTTTACCGGAATTTTGTCAATTACGTATTTTTTGTGCAACATCTCATGGAAATTCTCAGATATTAAGTTTTAGAAGCTTTTTTACTTTTCAACAATTTTTGTAATGCTTTTGGTGTTCTGCAAAAAATTGTTTTAGAAAATGCATAATATTCCAAAAAATATTCATTGAAAAGTAAATTATTCAGCATTTTCGAAGAGTTTTTAAGCTTTTATATTAATTTTTAGGTTTTGCTTAACCTTTGGAAAATAAAGTTCCTTTGGTTTCAATCTAAGTGTTTTCGTGTTAAACTTTCTAACATAAAAGTAGTTTTAATATTTGTTATAGGTAACAAAAGTTTCAAGTTAAAAATCAACACCAAGAATCCTAAGCCTTAGCCTACACCCTCAATTCAAATGAAAAATTTTAATTAAACAATTCTGAACAAAATTTAAATTTGCGTTCTTCAACTAAAATAATAAACTGGAAGTTTACCAGTTTTATTTAATGAATTAATTATATTTTAGTTTAGTATTTTTTGTTTTTAAGCTTTTTATATTAATACATTAAAAAATAAATAGTTAGTGTAAGCTAATTTGCATTCAAAAAACGTTTAAAATTCTTTAATTTGCCCTAGTTTTGGTAAATTTCATCTAACCTGCTCATCAATATATAATTTGCGTAAATTTGAGGCGGTGTCGGTGTCGGTGGAATTTACAGTTTGCCCGAGTCCGACGTTCTAACCACTCGGCCACGGCTCCGTCTGAGATAAAAGCTAGTTTTAAACAAACGTTTCAAAATGTAGTTTCCCGACGTCAAATCAAAAAAATACAAATGAAAGTTTTAGTTTGCTCCAAACTTTTAACACAACAGTGGTACCATAATTCTGAGCCAGTTTTTAAGTTTTTAACGAAATCTCTACTATCACTTCTTTTTATTTTTTTATTTCAACAATTTTAGTAATAAAACGTAATTAAAAAACTTAATAGTAGGGATTTCGCTGAAAATTTTTGTGGGCATGTACATTTGGTTTATCTAACTTGAGTTATATTTTTATTACGTAATGTTAACTTTGGTTCTGTTAAATTGGGAAAAACTGTTTTAAAATGCCTTTTTTCCACAAATCTCGGCGTCCACCAAAAATGTTAAGGATACCGAACTGACCGGAAAAAAATACCCTTTTTCCCAACATAGAGTTTGCTTCTGTCCGTCACGTACGGCACGAGTTATACACAAAAACCGACAGGGTATCCTAACTGTATCGTTCTACCTTAAGCTGTTAAGCAGTAGTGTTGCTAACTTAACATAGACCATCAACCAAAACCACATAAGGAATAATTTCCATATGATGTGGTGTAATTTGCATGGCAATAGGTGGCGCGCAGCTGATTGGCCATCCGTATAATGTTCAGTTCAGAAAAGTACGTTCAGTAGTTTTTGCGAAGTTTTTCAACAAAAAATAAGGCACAAAATGATTTGACTCTTTTAAACGCACTTTCCATATTTGAATAAATCTTATGTGACTTTGGTCGATTGACCATAATATACATATAGATTAACAGTTACCCTGTGAGGAATTATGAAAAAATCAGAAGATTTTTTTAGTTTGCGGATCTTTAAGAAATAACTACAGTTGGTAAAACCATATGATTACAACTTATCAACTTAATAATTATTACACAACGGCAACCTAATCTATATATAAATAGACGTAATGTCTGTGTGTCTGTCTTTGTGTGAGTTCCCTAACTCCTCCCTGACCACACAACGGATTAAGGTGAATGAGGTATGGTTGGAAAGCTTATACCACAGAAAATGTTGTAAGGGGGTTTTAAAACAACTTACATGGACATCTTTATAATGGACAACGTGTTTTCACCAAAGATGGACCCTATAAATTTTGGAACTTCAAAAATTTTTTGTCTAGGAATTGGCTTAAACTTATTGGTAAGAGTAAATAGCCAATGTAAGACCAGAATATTATGTTTTTTTGGAAAAAATAACATGGACATCTTTATACTGGACAACGTTTTTTCAGTAAAGAAAGGAATGACCTTGCTCCCCAACCGCAAAAGGGATTAGGGTGAAGGGATAATCTGCGAAAACTTACTAGTAGGGGCTTTTAAAAAGGAGAAAAAAAATAAAAAAAATTGGGAGTGAAAACCTTATTCTTGGCAAACCGTATTACCAAAGGGGCCAAAGGAACCAAAAGAAGGAAGACACTAGGACAAGAAAAAGAATGGACTTGGAGAAAAAAAATTTTTTTTTTTTCTGAGTGTAGATGTACTAGAAGATAGTAATAAGAGAATGAAACAAATGCAGAAATACGTGTATTTGACCAATAAATACAAGATCATCATAATACTCAACAACTCTACAACAAAAAACAACAAGACCTCCCTCCACCCCAAAAAAATAGGCTAAATTAGAATAAATTAAAAACCAACGGGGCAGGGAAACTAGAAGGTGTAGAAATAGAAAAAAAAATTCAAGTAGACACCTTGAGCCTACACAGAGTATACACGAGAACAGGGAGGCACTGAGGAGCCATGAAGAAAAAAATAATATAAAAATTAATTGAATCAAACTTGTCAAATAATTATTCGATAAATAAAAAACCAGAATATAATGTAATTTAGGAAAGAAAAACACAAACTCTTATTTCTTGACCACGCCATTCCACCCAAAGGGGGGAGGGACCCTCCTCCCCAACCCCGGCAAAAAAAATTAAAAAAAATATATCTTAAAAAGATACACTAATATGAGGGAAAACATAAAAAAGTTAAAACTAAACAAAAACAAATATGACCTTTACAAGAAAAATACAATATAGCAGCCGGACCCCCCCAAATAAAATATTACTTATTACTTCTTTTCCTTATCGTCTATTCTATTTTTTTCCTACTAACATATACTAACAAATGCCAACGCATGGAATGCGTTTGTAAAGATAAACAAACACAAACATAACAAAAACAAACAAATAATTAAAAGCGAGTATAAACAAACCTCCCACACAACATAAAAAAAATCTAAAAAAATATATTGTAAGAAAGCCAAACGCAAAGAAGGTGAGGGGCGAGAAATAAAATAAAGAAAAAAAAAACAAATGTACAACAAAAAGCACAAATAAACCAAAAACACACAAAGTACAAAAACTACTAAACAATACACCCACTCAAACAAGTGAGCTAAGACAGCTAAAAAAGCTAACAATGAAAAAACATGCAATAAACTACAACATATAATAAACTATCACATCTCAAAACTACAAAAAACACACAAAACAAAAAGAAATCAAAAAAAAAAACAAATCAAACAAATCAGCAAAAAAATAATAAAAATACAGCCAAACCGAAACGCCAACACAAGCACCGACACGGCCCACTGGGGCAGAATTATTGCTGATGCCGGGGCCGGGGCCGGGGCCGGGGTAGAGAAATTTTGATTTGCCGGGGCCGGGGCCGGGGCCGGGGTAGAAAATTTTGCCCCGGCCGGGGCCGGGGCCGGGGCCGGGGCAGGCTAAAAATTTAGCAGAATTTGTAATTTTGGTCGTTTTTTTTTCAAAAATTCTAGTTTTTTACTGTAAATTATTTGTTTTAGGTAATTAATAGTCACATTTTAGAATTTAAGCCCTTGTGTAAGTAGAAAAACTTATTTTTTTAATACACAAAGTTTTTTCAAGCAGAACAAAAAAATATTTGAATATTTCGATTTTTTTAGACCTAAATTACTATTATATTCAGTATACACTACGGTTGTAAAAAGTAATGATTTTTGATTATTTTCAGAAAAAGTAAAAAGTAATTTTAAAAAAAATTTAATTTAAGTAAAGTAAGAATAAAAGTAATTTGTGATATTTTAATTTAAGTAAAGTAAAAATAAAAGTAACGGCCGAAATTTTATTTAAGTAAAGTAAAAGTAAGACCTATTTTTTAAGTAAAAGTAAAAGTAAAATTATAATAAAAGTAATTTTGCAACCGAGCAAAACGTCGATTTGTGGAGCTCCAGAGCCCCGTTCCAAAGTGTTTCGCTAATTTATGCATAAATTTTCATTTTAATTTTTTTAGTCTAAGTACAGTAAATGGTGTTTAGCGTGTTAGCGGCTTAAAAAACTTTCTTCTGAGACTCATTTTACAACAAGCTCATAGGAAATCTACTTGTTGAAATTACTTAAATTTTACTTAAATTAATTTAAGTATTTGTAGGAAAAAACCTGAGTAAGAGTAAAAGTAAAAGTAAGTGAAAGTTAACCCTTTGGTATTCATTCCGCTGCAAATCCGCAGAAAGGATTTCACGCCACTGCTGCTCAATGTTAAATTTAGTCAACGATCGTCGAGAGCCACAGAGTTTCACACACTGCAGCACTGACGCAATATATCTTTTGCAGATTTGTAGCAGTTTATGGACGAAAAAAATCCCAAGGGGTTAAAAGTGAAGTAAAAGGAAAAGTAATAAAAAATTCGTTACCTTTATTTGTTTAAGTAAAAGTAAATGTAACTTTTTACAACAGTAGTATACTTTACGTAAGTATTAGAAATATATTCAAGTTTAAAGCAATATTATACTTAATGCCACTAACCATTCTTATAACTTTTAAAGAATGCTCTATAAATAGAGCAGGAGTTAAAACATTTTTATACGGGAAGTATGTTTTGATTAAAAAATCAAAACGTGTTAAAGGAACCAAAATCAAAATTGGATACCCATATAAAAAAATTATTTGACAATAGCGGAATTTTTTTATATTGCAATAAATCGAATATGTTGATAATTGTAGAAATGTAACTCTAAATCTAAAAAATACTGGTCTTCAAGAATATTATTTTGAAGAAACATCTTTTTTAGAACTTCACTTACATGCCTCTATTCAACATTTTTCAGTCTAACATACAGGAGGGATTAAAACGCACCTTTTCATTTTAAATTGTTAGAACATTTTTAAAGATTTATTACCACTTTTTTAAATTAAAAAAATACTTTTTAAATTGTAAAAGGTAAAATAATTAAATTATTGCGAGTACAAGCGACTATGTTCGCTTTCTAGCTTGTTTTAAGTTGTTAGTTTTAGTCATTTTAATCCGCTTACTTATTTTTTAGCCAAAAATCATAAAGTCAGTGTCACGTGAACTTTTGCAATGAAATTGTTTTTTTTTTGTTTTTGCACTACTTTTTGTAATTTTTCGAGATTTATCAAAAACATATGGCCCAAGAATTTTCAATTATACATAAGTTTTTGAATAAAATTGTGCAAGAAAAAACGCCACATTTCTAACGCACGCGAATTTCTGTGCATATACCACTGATTTCTTAAGCAGAGATTTTTCTTGCTGTCAATACCCGTTTTTTTGGAAGTGCATTTCACGAAAAAGTGGAAGAAAAGTTCCCATATGCACTGCAAAACACTAACACTGTGTTAAAAATTGCGTTAAAAATTAATTTAAAAAAACAACAACAGTGCGCCTATGAAATAGAAGCAAATGGCGGGTTTTCAGTATTAAAGTCGCACAAATTCGAATTTTCAGCAAATTTTTTGTTTAAAAATTAGGTTTTCACCATTTTTGGATTATATATGCTTACTTTTATTAAAAATATAATTATAAAAACCTTAAAAGTCTGTAACTTTTGCAAGAAAACTCTGGATCGGGTGGTACACCTTTAAGACTGTGTCCAATATTTAATATCGTTAATTTTCGACACGTATTAATTGATTTTTTAAGCAAATTTTATTCGAAAACTTTTTCCAAATTAAATACAAACAGTTCATACTAATTTCTTGTTTAAAAAATTCAAGTTTGGTGTCTTTTGGGCTGTATAAAAATAGTAAACTCGGTAAAAAAAAGTGGACTGACTCCGCAGGGTTTTCCTGCGAAAACAAGAGGACCCAGTCCGAATAGACCCTACACAGAATTTATGAATACCTGTGTAGTTTCAGCAATAAATTTAAAAATGCTAAATTAAAAGCAAGAAATCAACTTGAATTTTTTTTATTTAAAAAAATGTTTTAGCATCACTAAATTTTAAGAAGGTTTCAATAACACCTAAAATTAAAAGTAAGAATATAATATAATTTAAACAAATGTCCAGTTGTACGATAAACTTTCATAGAAAAACTCACACATCAGCGAATTTAATAGGAATTATTATCGATTTCTGCTAAATTTTTGTACGCGGCGATTTTGTAAACATGTTAGAAAAACGAATTTGGTGCACAACATATCGCTGTTCGAGAAAATTTTTGTTGGGTGCACAGAAATTAGCTTGTGCCGAAAAGTAAGATGTGCATCATTTCTCTTTTAAATTTAGTTAAAAAATTTACTGTGCACATAGCCGAAAATTCTCTTGGGTTATATATTTTTGATATAAACAATGATATTATAATAACTCTAATATTTATTGTATACGTCTCATGAATGGACTTCTATTGTCAAACCCTAATCTTGTAAATAAAATCTACAAAATGGTTTTTAATGCTAAAAAAGTCTTCAAATTTTTAGAATAATGACTCATGATTAAAATAAAGAATCTTATTAAAATAGAGGTTTAATAAAATCTTAAAATATAAATAATAAATATCCTCATATTAAAGCGATTACATTAGCTCTTTAAATAAAATTTTATATATTTATCACTGTCTAAAATTGTAAAAACTGCTTTAAAATTTGTATTCTTAGGGGTCCTTACCCCGGTTTGCCCCGGTTGATTTGACAGCTAAATTGCCGGGGCCGGGGCCGGGGCCGGGGTAGAGAAAATTGCGTTTGCCGGGGCCGGGGCCGGGGTAGAAAAAAAGTGCCGGGGCAAGCCGGGGCCGGGGCCGGGGCCCCGGTCGATCACTATATGATTGTTGTAAGCATGATTATTCAATTGTCATTGCAACAGACTATAGAAGAACTAAAACTTTTTGGTTTGAACGTATAAAAAAATCATTACCATAGGGTCTAATTTTTGAGCAATTGCAGAAATCAGATGCTAATTTCCTATAGTACACATAGTGTGTTCACCTCACTTGTCCACGTCTTTTATGTTTAAGCATACGCATAGGGTGAAATCGTTTCCTTTCATTGTTTTATTTTTAGAGCACTTTTTAAGGCTATTCTGCTAGAACTTTTTTCGAAATCAAATTTTAAAAAATAAGCTAATAAAATAAAATCTCAGCTGCGCAAAACAAGATGCTAATTTTAACTTTTTGACCGAAAATAGTCGATACTGGATTGAAACTTTTGGACTCCAGTTTCAGTACCTCGTCGATTGACGTGCTAGACTTAGATCATCGCCGGTTAAGTTTGCATTTCCACTCGTTTTTAGGGGCGTCGTACTTTTGAAATTTACAGTCATCTACAGTAGCAAAAAATCTTTTCAGCAGGGTATTTTTTTATTTTTACTTTGTATTAGGAATAAGATACTATCCAAGAAAATGTCTGTTCATAAAAATTTTTACTTCAATTTTGCAAAAAAAGACCTACATGCGACTTTTTTTGAACTCACTACTGGTTTTGTCGCGTTGTGATTTTGTCAATCACTAGTTTTTGTCTTTCGCTGTGACTTTGTTCAAAGTAGTGCCGGAGAGGCCGCATTACTCTAACGTAAAAAAAATTTTGTGGATTTTTGGTAGTAAATTCACACATGTTGAAGTTTTTTTTGCAAAATTTAAGGCAAATTTTAATGTACAGCTGGAAATTTTTTTGCTTTATAGATTCTTGTCATTAAAAAAGTAGATAATTATCGATTTTAAATAAAGTTAGTGGTTTTGTAACTCTTTTAAGGACGGCTTCACTATACACCAATACGGTACGGTCAGTTCAAAAAATATAGAGCAAGACAAACGAAATTATTTTGCTTGGTCAAAAACCATATACTTGTGACCTTAGGATTGCGGTCAAATCACTCATTTAGTTATAAAATTATAGATGAAAACTCAAAGATGAAAACCAGGTCGTTCAAGAAAAATCATCAACTCCATATACTCAGACAAGACAAATTTTATCTACTACCCCTGCTATATCTAAAGCAATTGTGATTAATGTTTACTGTTTATTTTAGTCTTTCGGTTGAAAGCCTAACTGGATCAAATAACAATGTTTTTTTTTTATTTTTGCATCTGTCGTGAATTATATTTAGTATTATTTTGTTAATTTTATTGATTTATATTGATTCACAATATGAAAAATTATATGCATATTGGTTTTGGTGTACAATTTTATATAATATTTTCCCCAGGGATTAAAAAAAAACGAATGTAACCAATTGTGAAAATCCAAGGTTCACTTTGAAAAATATTCTGACTTCTTTGCACGCATTTGCTCGGCTGTTCTCCTCTTTAAGTCCAGGATTTATAATTTATAACCTTGTTATAATGCTGATAAATATCTTTTCAATAAATTAATCTAAGATTTATTGTTTCGAAAAGGCGAGTTTGTACCTAAAACTTTGCATTTTCAAACACATGTTCTCTGACCGACTTTTGACAATTATAAAGTTAAATTTATATTTTATTACCAAAGTAATAAACCGGGAGCTATTAATACAGAATGCGTAAACACAAGGAAGCTTTTTTTCGCAGATCACAATTATTTTCGCATAAAAAATTAGTAAATTTGACAGGTTCAGCTCGTTTTACTTTATGGGACTTATTTTTAGTTAAAATTAAAATTATTATTACTGAATGAGACTGTAGCTGATTATAAGGATAAGTTACGATAACTTAAGGTTTTTTGTTTGATAGTACATCTGTAAAAATTATTACAGTATATATCCGCAATTTAAAACGCAACCACATTAAAAAAAGTTGTATTTTTTTACACTAACTGTGAATAAGCTTTAGAATGTCGTGTTAAAATGAGAATGCACTTTTAACCAAATGTTTTGTGAAAAAAAATTTAAATATATTTGAGATTTGCATTTGGACTCATTTACTCGTATTATAATTTTAAGTCTTAAGATCGAAACCGTCTTTCAGTTCATTAGGGACAGATTATTTTTGCTAAACTTTGAACATTACGACCCGCTCACTTAGGCGCAATGCACAATGCACGATTCACAACGCACTATAGAAGATGTTCACACTTGCGCAATACATAATGCATCAAAACGAATATTCAAAAAACAATCGTTAAATACGGTTTAAAATGCTTATTTCTTTCTCTTTTTGGAAAACTAAACCTAACAAGAATAGTGTTGATGCACATCCACCGTGACAAAGGAAATCATGTTAAACGATGTTGGGATAAACAATCCTGAATGTTACACAAGAAAGCTAAAAAAACCAAAATATAGAGCCAATTTTTTTCATTTATTTTACATAGAATTAAGTTTTATATTTTGTTAAAAACAAAAATATGTTTTATATTTTATATATAATGAAATATAATTTAAAGTCGTTTGTTTAAGAATATTTAAAATTTGATTCGTTTTTTTATCAGAAAAGTTCTCAATGTACGTACTATAGGTAAACCCAATTGTAACAGTTGTTCGTTGGATTAAAAAATGCCTGCAACAGTTGTTCGTTGGATTAAAAAATGCCCCCCATTAAGTAACCATTCAAATCACGAGAATCTGATGTCACTTTATCAGCCAATAATATTCGATTTAATACAGAGTATTTATTTATATGTGTGTTTTTAAACCTGGTTTCCGGTGGTGCTGGGGCGCAATCAGTTAAGGCGTAGTTGTTTTGAAAAGGTCAGGAGGTCGAACCTTCGTAAAACTTATTTTTTATTTTCATGTTAATAATTTTTTTAAAATTTTTTATAATTTTATTTACATAAACTAAAACCAAAACATGATTTGATTCCTACTTTTTACCAATTCGTCGAATTTTTTGTCATTTGGGTAGTCTAAAATATAATTTTTATGTAAGTAAAAAACTGTATTTTTTACTATGTTCTACAATTGATTTACTACTTAACGCTTTGCAGTGAAAACTATCCGGAGAAACCTTACCATTTGATTTATAAATTATAATTTTCACAAACGCATTTTATTTTCTAAAAATTTCTGATCTTGTGCGAACCAAAAAATTTTTCGCATGAAAGTCATGTGGGCATGTCTAAATTAGTCACGTGAGCACACTGTGGCAGCTACGTTTGGTTTACCTTTCGTGATGTTTCTACCCTCGAATATCATGCTTCGGAGCTCCGGCCCTTTAAAGTGGAGGGAGCTCCGGAGTTCCGCCCATTATATATAAGCGATTCTAAGCTTATTTAACTTTAAAATACATTTAAAGTTACCCTCTGCATTTTTAAGACTATTTCTAGCGTATTAAATAAGTTTTGAAAAAAAATTAATTGCAAAAAAATTTTGACAAAATATTATAATGGCATAATAACTCTTTAATTATTCATGAAATTAGTACAAAAATAGGGCGTAGCTACGGAGTTCCGGGGGTCCGGGAGTCGATCTAGAGCACCGGGCACTAGTACGTATTTTGCAGGAAAAAAAACCGTAGTGATTTTCGAAGCGCGCTGCTACTCGCACAAAACTTGGAACGCCGTTCCAAGTCCGATAATGCATTATGCATTGTACATCGTGCTTCCCGTTGCACAAGGTTCTACTTATATGTTTACTTGAATATGCTTGACCGTCGTTTTTCAGCGAGAAAACAAAACATCGATTAGTTTACTTCCATCATTTAAATAACGCCAGAGCTAATTTTCGGGGCTAACAGTACCAGTAAAACAGTATTATTAAATATGTTAATTGTGCTGTATATGACATGAGCATGCTGGACTCAAACCTGAAGCTTAAAAAAAAGATTTATGCCTGAAGTTGTCGCGGCTGCAGTTTTCGTCTCTCTATAACCGCCAATAATATAGCTCAAATTGCTTACTGTCGCCAAAATGGACTAATCAACGTAATGGCATAGCAGAAATCGGTTTTCGGTCCTACTGCAGCTTTTCTTCCCGGTAAAATTGAAATGCATTTATCTTTTTATGGTATAAATCTCACGAAAGCTTTTTTTGGCCGAGCGAGCGATTGAAAAAATGGTTCACATTGTTAAATCATGCGCTCGTTTAAATATACGGTAGCAATTGTGCAAATTAATAAAAGGTAAAATATAAAGCACACCAACGCCAACTGGGAGTGCTTTACCTAGTTTAGGCAAAAATATAGAATTTTTGGCTTTAAATGTTCAAATCAGTAAAAAAATTTTAAAATCGTTTTGAAATTTTGTTTATGAGAAAATTTTTTTATACTACTTAATTTATTAAAAAAAATTGGACACACTTATAATTTCCATAAACCGAAATTTATATCTGAGACACTATGAATTATGGTGTATGGTATGGTAATGCAGTCTCAAAAACACTATTTATGTGCTTATGTACGTCTTTAGTTTAAGGTATTTTGTAATTTTATTTCTAAATAAATTTTAGAGTTTTTTATTTCGTAAAAAATAACTTGACCCTAGCGGAATGTATTCCAATTCACTCCCAGTCTCTTTGTTATTCAGACATACACTGTAACAGCTGTGAAATCTGAAATACAGAAAGATGTACAATATAAAATAAAAATATATTTTATTTGGATAACTTACAAAGTAGCTGACAAACTAATGATTCTTGCCAAACAAATGTGTGTTTTTTTTTTTGCAAATTTCTAGTCAAAAATGCATATCTGACAAAAAAATGTTTTGTATTTAAAAAATTAAAAAAAGTTTTACCACGCAGTTTTTATTAATAGCTACAAGACCTCAACGGAAACTAGTGCCAGACACATTAATAAACAAAAAAAACCCAAGAAAATCCAACAACAGTTGCCTATCACGTTTTTTACCTTGATATATTATAAAAACTAACATAACATAAAGAACCATTTGTCATGACTAGTAAAAAAGTAAAGTTTACGAAAGCGTTGCTCTGCCTTGCATATTTAACAGTTAATTTACAAAATTCATTGAAATGTCTATTAATAACGAGTTGTTATATTCAGAGACAGAAATAAAGTGACACTAATTTTTTTGGTTTCTGGAAAAAAGAAAATAATACAACGGTAAAGCCATGTTAAAAACCAGTGCCAAAAAACAATAACTAATGCAACAAAATTGGTAATTATGCGTTAAAACTTTAAATTGACTTTTCACTGGGTAATGTATAGTTTTAGTATATTGGTCGTTTAGTAAAAAATGAGGTCATTAAGTTAAGTTCTATTAAACAGAAAGTTTAAGTGCAACTGCAAATGTGGTGTTTCGCTTGTGTAGGTAGGTAGGTATGGATTGACATCATTTTTATGAAAAATAATTTAATTTTTAAATTTAATTTTTAATTTAATTTTCAAATTTAATTTTTCAATCTTACTTTTTAAAAAACAATTTTAAAAATTTAGCAAATATTAATAGAGACTTTGTTTTAAGAGTCATTTTTTAAAACTTAAATAAAAAAAAAATTAGTTGCAAGTTGGGCTGGAACCAGCAACCTTTCCTTAAATATAGCTCTTCAAGCAAAAATTATTCTACAGTAATATATAATGCTAAATGATAAAATACTAAATATTGAAAGACGCGTTGCAAAAATTCTAATGTTTTATTATGAATTTTTTCTGATATTTTTTTTTTATTTTTAATGTATTTCAATCTAACACGTATTTTTTTTGAAACAGCACGTTGAAATTATCCTTGAGTCTGATGTAAGAAATTATCCTTAAATCTCCTTATCTTTGAGATTGATGTCTTAATAGTGCTTTCGCAACTGTTGATTTGTATTAATTTGTTTATATTTAAAACCGCCCAAAAAAATACTAAACGTACTATCAAATCAGCTGCGCGCTACTCATGCTCATCCAAACTGAACGAGACAGTTAGCAAAATATTTATTATGTAAGATCAAGAATACATATAAAAAAATTTTTAGTTGAAGTTATATATTTTTCTTTTTTCTTTTTATTTATTTTTTATTTATTATTTTATTTTATTTTTCTTTTTTCCATTTTTCTTTGATAGTAAACTTTCTAGACGGAACATAAAAAGCAGGCACTTAATTATATACTGTGCTCTGTCTTTTTATATCCACATCAAGTTATTATGATCCCACGATGAAGTAATCACCAGAACTGCCACATAAGTTTTATAAGGCGATTATGAAACGCTCTATAACAGCTTACATGAACAGCCTGTGATTTTAAGCTGAATAAGTTGAAGCTAAAAATAAAACATTATTAACTTATACATAACCACTATCTCAATTAACACAAACAAATGTGAACTTAATGCTTGCCAGTGATTTATGTATATATGTGTATTCTTGGTATTTTTTATTTTTTATATATTATGTATTTTTGGTAAGATTTATTAATCCACCGTTATTTGTTCGCAGTCAAATTTTGCAGTCGCTCAAACGAAATTACAAACACGTTTGTAAATGCTGCTCCACTCCTTGTGACTTGTTTGTTGTTTTGAAGAGATTTTATTGGGTGTGTTCAAACATAAATAGGGTAGTGGATTTAATTTCGGCACTTTTTCGTTTTTCCGATGTAACCTTTCACTGTATGGCCCGATTTTCATGTTTGATAGCTCATTTTGAAGTTTTCACGATACTGCGTTGCGTCAATAAAGTTTCACTGTACGAAATTTGTTTTTTTTACTTAATTAAATCAGTTTTTAAAAAAATGGAAAATTGCCGAAATTAAATATGTTCATTTAATTTCGGCACTTTACAAATAATCGATTGTTTCTCAGTCACAAAATCATCATTTTCCAAAATTTAAAAACTTACCATTATCTCCATACAGTTTTCTTTAATTTAAGCTTCTACTTGTTGTTCAATGTGTAACTGGCAAAAAGTTACGCAGCTAAAATGCCAAATGGTATCAAAATGAGCAAAATTTGGGAAAAAAGTGCGTTTAATTTCGGTACTTTTTAAAAGGACCCCCTTAATCGAGTTTAAGTGCAGTGTTATGACCCCTACACATTTCAACGTTGTCTTTTAACTATTTACAACTACAATTTAGCACCCGACCACTTAATTCAAACCGTTTTTACCCACAGCAATATGTGTGCCGAAATTACACTATTTTATTTTATAACGATTGCCCACCACAGACGCAACGTAGAACCACGGGAACTGAAAATTCTGAAAATAGACTAAATTTTACCAGGACAGTTTAATTTTTAAACAAATTTATTGCGTAATCATGAAATGCCCATGTTCTAAAAACGAGTAACAATTTTATTTTTCATAAATCACACAATTTCACCTGAAAATATCATAAAATAACAAATAAAAAACTCACAACAGTCATCTACATATAATTAGCTCTCATTTGAGCTATCAAACGTCGTATTCCGTCCAGGATTACCAAAGATATAGTCCAAAATCAAAAATGCCCAATTTGGAAAAGTGCCGAAATTAAATGCACTACCCTATAACGCAGATTAAAAACTGATTTTAAAAGAATTAAGTAAAAAAACAGTTTATTTTTAAAAGGTTAAAATTTCAAATCACGACACGTTTAAAACAAAATAATAGCATAAAACAAAATTTCGTGTTCTAAAAAATAAATATTTTATAAATAAGCTTACAATAAAAATTATCACAAAAAACCAGCTCTAGGCCTTAACAATCTTCAGATTTACACTGGTTTTAAAACTTTTTTTACTTTAGCCGCAGAACAAAATGCCTCTTGGATTAGATACAATTAGTATTTTTAAATTTGGAAGACTAAAGAAAATAAACTTCTATTCTAAAAAAATAAGTAGCTTTATTTATAAATTTAAAACATTCGATTTTTTTGATATATGGAAAACATTGGTTACTTAAAAATAGCTTAAAACAAAAGTCAAAAGTCACAAAAAATACCTGAAATTGTTTTAATATTTGTTGCTAAATTTCGATTTCAGAGAAAATTGGGTAAATGAAAATTATTTATTTCATAAAGAATTTTGATTTCGCGGCGGGACCGCTGCTCCAAATTTTGTTAAGCTATAGGTGGGTTCATAATCTACTAAATCGAAATGTTACCTCCCACAGACGCTTCATCGTTAAACTTTAACACAGTTTCAAGATTTTGTATTAATTTTTCATTTTCTTTAAATTTTTTCTCCGAGACTTTAGTCAAAAAATCAACATAATCGTTGGATAAGGTCATGGTGTCAGTTTCGGAAAGCGGAACTTCCAAACAAATCGTACTTCTGATTGCCAGGGTAATTTTGCCGCCTTTCCCCACAGTCAATCCCGAATTCCCCACGCAACGTAGAACCACGGGGACTAAAAATTTGGAAAATAGACTAAATTGGACAGATTAATTTTTAAACCAATTTATTGCGTAATCATGAAACAAAAATGCCCATGTTCTAAAAATGAGTAACAATTTTATTTTTTATAAATCACACAATTTCAAATAAAAATATCATAACATAACAAATAAAAAACTCACGACAGTCATCTAATATAATTAGCTCTCATTTGAGCTATCAAACGTCATATTCCGTCCAGGATTACCAAAGATATAGTCCAAAATCCAAAATGCCCAATTTTGAAAAGTGCCGAAATTAAATGCACTACCCTATTCGCAATTGAACAAACGGCTTTTACTTAATTTTCTCAAAAACTGGAAAATTAACAATTTGTGTATTTATAGTGTAAGGCGCTCATAATTTTTGTTTACAATGCTTGCCAGGAATCCTGGTCCTTTTTATTGCAACGCCGTGCGTGTGCGACACTCATAACCTTTCAGTAAAAAATTGTCCAATAAAAAATCTTTGACCTTGAATGTTCCCTGGCCGTTCTGTTTTTTTTAATTAATTACTTTTGAACATGCTTATTTATGTTTGCGTTGCGTTAAATCTTTTATATTTTAAAAAATTAATTTAAATGAAGTAGATTATTTTTAATTATAAGTGTGAAAAAATTAAAGTGATTTAATTAGCTGCTAAGAAAAATTCGGAGTAATATGCGGACGCAAGCGCGCGCACTGGTAATGTTCCGCGAAACTCCGATATCCGCAGTTCCGCTTTTCGGAGCTTTGGAGCAACCCACGGAGCTCCGACCTATTTTATATAATTAAAATGTAGTTTAATTAGTTTTATCAAGAATATATAACACAAGAGAATATCCGACTGTACACTAAATTTTTGACCAAAATTTTGCGAAAAAAGTCGCACTTTCAAATTCATGTGCGACTTTTCTTGCAAAAATCCGCCATTTTCTGCTAGTTTTCCCGCGCTGCGATTTTTAACACAGTGTTAGTTTTCTTGCAGTGGGGACTGCGACTTCTTTCGCACTCTATACTGCTTTATTTGCACTGCGATTATTATCGCAGATTATTATTGCGAGTCTGGCTGCACAACAAAAAAATAAAAACAAAGCGGAGCGAAAATTTTGTGTTTAAGTGAGTAAAAGTCGTTTTTTTACCTTAAAATGTTAAAACTTTTTAGTTTTAATGAAATAAAGTAACTCTCCAACGTTTTAAAATTAAATAAAACAAGTTTCGAAGTCGCACTTCATTAAAATTGATTAACAGCGTCTGTATTTTTTTTGTTGTGCTGTTATACTCGCAGTGCCAAAATAATCGCAGTGCGAATAAAACAGCATAGAGTGCAAAAGAAGTCGCAGTCCCCACTGCGACAAATTAACACTGTGATAAAAATCGCAGCGCGGGAAAACTGGCAGATAATGGCGGATTTTTGCGAAAAAATCGCACACAAATTTAAAAGTGCGACCGACCTTTTCCGTAAAATTTTGGTCAAAAGTTTAGTGTACAGTCGGAAATTCTCTTGGGTTATATATTCATGGTTTTATGAATAATTAAATAGTAATGACATAAATTATTTCGTCAAACTTTTTGCAAACTTTTTTTTTGAAAAAATATTAAAAACAATAAAATAGTCTTAAAAATGCGATTACAATAATGTAAAACTTATTTGAAGCTTAAGATTGAAATCGCTCACTTTAGGGGCGGAGCTCAGGAACTCTTTGCGGTTTTAATATCCGGAGCCCCGGACCATATTACCAAAAATATATAATACTATATAGTATTATATATTTTTGATAATACTGCAGGTTACGAATAGCGCGCACACACACACATACGCACACGCACACTTATAAAATTATAAAACAACATGGAAAAATATTTTTTTAGAATATTAGATTTAGGATTAAATAACAAATTATATTCCGTTGTGTTGTAAACAGGCCCACCAATGTCCAGTAATTTATCGATTCATTAGTTGTTCCTGTTTTGAGACTTTATGTGTGTTGTTAAGTTTTATTTTTCTAAATAATGTCCACTTTGATGAAGTCAAATAAAAGCATAAATTCTGAAAAAATAGCCTATTACACAAAATCAGCGGCTGAATAAAAAAAAAGAAAAGAAATTAGTTTTGTTTTTCTTTACTTTACAGCGCATATTTTTTATCTTATTTTTCTGTCTCCGAAAATTACCCAGACAAACATAGACAACTTTTTGCCGCACTCATTTTACTACAATCGTATCATTGGAAAACTTGTTTTTTTTTTCTAAATTATGATGAAGTCTCAACTTGATTTTTGGATCGTTTGTTTTTTTCCCTTTTGTAAGTGGAAGGACGCGGAGTGACTGACTGTTGCGCTGTTTTGTAGAGTTCGGACAGTGTTGTTCTGGGGAAATTCAACCTTGGGAGCGGATTTATTGGAGTCGTTTAGCCGCGGCTCCCCACTCGGCTCCCATCCCGCTAGTAATGCGCACCATAAATTACAGATAGCCCGACTGCGCGCAGGGCCGACCCGTTGGAAAACTGGGTTATATATCCAGTTTTATTGGGCTTTATTGCCTGGGCAGGCGTAGGCATAAATTTCTCCCCCCGTCCATGGCCCTAAATCATCGCTCTAAAAAAAGCCGCCCGCCCTGTCTCCTCTCGCCCATTTATCACGTCGAGGAAACTGCTACCACCGCCGAAACTCCCCCTTTTCCAGCCAACTTTGGCAATAAATTCACTCCTCCGGTTTCCAGTTTCACTCTCTATATATATTCCCCGGCCCCGATATTTTAAATTTTCCTAAAAACACTTTCCTCTTTTGCCGCACGCAGTTACCGAAATTCCGGAAAAAATTGTAGAATTTTCACTGTTGGGTTTTTTTGTACTTCAATATGGAATTCATCAACAAATACAGCATCATAATTGCCAATCAGACAATGGATAAAGTGTGAATTCATATCTCCTGCAGATAAAATTTATGTCAACATAATGATTGGCGGTTAAAAACATTTGAAGTATAAGGTTTATGAGAGAAAAACTGAAAAATCAGTAATTTATAACTCAAACCTTATCGGAATGCACCGTTAGTTTTTCATAAAAAAAACATTTTTGCTAAAAACTGGCCAAATTATAACTGACTATTAAAGTTTAATAGCTTTTGATTTGATTTCTGTAATATTGATAATGGTTTGCGCAGGGAAATTTGCAGAATTTTAATGAAATAAAAAATAATCCGAATAGTTAGATAACTTCAAACTGTTTATTTTTCCAAGCAAAAAAAAAAACGTTTAATTCGTTGCCAACAATGAAAAAAAAAAATTTCAGTTTATAGGAAGATATTAGGATAAAATGTTAAAAAATGTAGAAAATCATTTTTTGTTACGTTTTCTGTTCAAAAGCAAAAAAGTACAGTACGATTACTTTAATTTAAACCGCCGTATATTGTATGCGTCAATTTCGCAAAAATAATCTACATCGTGACACCCAAAGTTTCCGTACTTTTTTTATTATTTGTAATCTTAGGCCCGGTTGCACCATTAATACTTTAATCGGCAACTTAAGTAGCTATTTAAGTACTGACTTGACTAGCAACATTGCTCAGTAGGTCGAAAAATCGGGTTGCACCATAGCTACTTAACAAAGTAGCTACTTAAGTACCATTGTGACTACTTAACTAAGTATTTAACGTTTTTTGCAGAGGCTGCGCGGTTAAGATTAAATTGACAGGAATTTCATTAGATACTTGCGGAAATAGGGAGACCAATTGGTCTAATAATGAAGAATGCTTTTTGATACAATTGTACGAAAGTATTTACAACGCAGTTTGTTCCCTCTTCAGTACTGTAAATCAAATAACGCCAGAAACAAAAAAATGGCTGGATAATCTTTGAAAAATTCCTTTAATAAAGTGGTTCCTTCTGCTAAAAAGAAAGCTATTCTACATAACTTATACAAATTATAAAATAATAATCCCTAATAATATATAATAAAATAACAATTTTTAATAATTTGTGTCTTCTATAATGATGTTCCTGACCTCAAATATCATGCTTAGGAGCTCCAGTCACTTGAAACGGAAGCTCCGCCTCTTAAATGAGAGATTGAAAGCTTATTTTTAAACATGTAATGTGTTTTAAATAATTTTACTTGCATTTTCAACACTATTTTTATTGTTTTTAATAAGTTTTGAAAAAAAAAATAATTTTTAAAAAAATTTCTGACAACATATTTTATTGCATTATTCTTTAATTATTCATGAAAAGATTACAAAAATTTGGAGCAGACCTGGAACTCCGTAGCTCCGAAAATGGAAGTTCCATTCGGGTGCTCTGGAGCATCACTGGTGTCTCCTACCAACCAAGGGCCTATTTAAAAGAATCTTTGCAATCGTAATTTCAAAGAATTGTATTTTCAATTTAATTGTAATTAAGTTTACAAATTAAAAAACTATACATTCGTAATTGGAATCTGCGAATGTATAGTTTTTTTAGTTTGTACACTTAATTGTAATAATACCACCCAATTCGTATAAGTCTAATTTTATTTTTGATGTTTAGCTTAGCGGGATCTGTACAAAAATACAAAATCATCCAGTTTTCTCGACAAGCAAACGAACATATCGCAAACCGACCCGCTTACGGTTGACTTTTGCGCTGTTCCAACTAAATATAAAAAATTTTCCGTTACCTAAAAGCTCAAAGCTAAAGCAAGTTGTACTTCGAGTGTTAAATGGCGATTTTTTTTATTTATTTCATTTAAATCCTTTTTAATCAAGTCAGTTATTGAAGAGTTTTTTTTTAGAATCGGAAACGGTCAAAAAATATTATAATCAAAAATATCAACTGGGTTCCTTGAATGCTACATTTTTGTTTTTGGTTTGGTTTATTTTGATTATTTAAATAATTTAATAGCGGTACAAACGCATCGATGTTAAAATACGACAATAAGACTTAATTAGCTACGTAAACCACCGCTGGAGATGGTTTAAATTTTTTACTAAAATCGACCTACTTAAATAGCCTAAATAAAATGGTGCAACCCGATTTTTTTAAGTAGCCAGTCGCAGCCACTTAAAGGGGCACTGTCACAAATCAAATTCCTATATCGCCCGAAACGGACTGCTCCTTTAATACCAAACCTACCTAACTAAAAATCCGGATTTGGAGTGCTCCACGACAAGGCTAAATATATTTTAAAATTCAGCTCGATTGGTTCAGTATTAAAGGAGCAGTCCGGGTTGGGCGATATAGGATTTTGATTTGTGACAGTGCTCCTTTAAGTAGCCTTCATCAACTTTAGGGTCAAACGGGCCTTATATTTCTATTCAGTAATATTCTAGTTTTATAGATACTTTCTGATAATTACTAGCAATTAACTAATGGTTAAAATAAAAAAATTTAATAAAAAAACAAGAAAATTGACCAACTTTTTTTGTATTACTTTAAAATTTATAAATAAAAAATACATTGGATTTTTTTAGTTTAATAAAAAGACCATAAAATAACATTGTAATTTAGTTTTTTTATTGACCCGATACATAGTTAGCATCATTTGTAATTCTTAATTCGAGTATTGACATTAATGCTTTAACATTTGTAATAGTCATGAAATTCCCTTTATTCTGTGCCGCTTATATTGTATACTGAGTTTTGGAAGAACAGTGATGATTACCAAATTACTCTATTTAAACTTTATTAGAACGTTAACCTGAATTTAAAATTCAGCTAAATTGCCCAACTATTAAGGCAACAAACTGTGTTGTTTATATACAATCATTATTTTAATGTTTTTATTCTATTATCTCCGTATTTTTCGCTACATAAAAAATAAAAAGAGAATTTAGGGTAACTGACTTAATTTCGGCCACCTTTTTTTAATTTTTTTAAATAAGTTTTTTCTGGTTTTTCCAATCGACCCAAGATTTGGTCTAAAAATCAAACGATAGCTATTTTTGTTATTCCAGTGCAAAATTTTAAAATTTCTGTGACACTTAAAGATCAGTGGAGGTTTAAATTTTTTTTATAGTGGCCGAAATTAAGGCACGAGCCAGTAACTTCGGCTACCTAGAAAAAACTTGCTAAAACTATTGCCAAAACGAACAATAAAATTTTTTAAAAGTTGCAAATTTATCCTTAAGTATTGTTCTTAGTACATATTACTTAATTTTTTCCCGTTTTCAAACTTTAATAGTCATTAGCAAGACTTTAAATAATTATGTCAAAACCTTAAAAAAACAATAGTTTTAATAACATGTATTTTTTGTTGAATTTTTTTTTGGGTTAAAAAAACGTCAAAAAAGTCAAACGAGCAAAAAAATTCTTTAAAAATACGGTGGTACGATGATATTTTAAAATGGCAAAAACGGCAGGTTCTTTCACCGAAATTTTAAGGTGGGCCGAAATTAACGGAATTTTAAAATGCGCAGCTAGCTAAACGCATTGCAAAGTGATTTTGAAGAAAATATCAAAACATGAAAATTAACAATTTCGCGCCTTAAAGGAGCACTGTCACAAATCAAATTCCTATAACACCCGAACCGGACTGCTCCTTTAATACTGAACCGATTCAGCTGAAATTTAAAAATGTTGTAGCCTTGTAGTGGAGCACTCTAAATACCAAAGTTGAGTTAGATAGGTTTGGTATTAAAGGAGCAGTCCGGTTCGGGCGTTATAGGAATTTGATTTGTGACAGTGCTCCTTTAAATAGAAGTTATTTTAAGGTTATAAAATATAAAACTTTTGCAAAAACACTTTATTCAACATTCATCCAGTTACTTTTGTGCTAGTTTTATTGTGATTTAAAAATAAGACAATTTTCTAACACCCTAAATTGGTGGCCAAAATTAAGGCCTGGCCGAAATTAAGTCAGATACCCTAGGTAAATAAAACCAAATATAATTTTTTGAATCTATGTTTAATTGCCTTATTTTTAATTATGTCTGTCATGCAGGTGTTACTACAACTTTTGAAGACAGGTTAGCCGAATATTAAAAAACTCAAATTTTTAAAATATAATGTAATGATTTTTTTAAAGAAAAATAATTTAAATTATACAAGCAAAGCGAAAGCGTGGTAATACAATTGCAAATATAGTACCTATAGGTATGCTTTCTCGGAATTCAAAACCTGTTAATAAATAAATCTATTATAGACTACTTTAACATAAACATTTGGGTTATTTTACAAATTTGATTAGAAAGGCGCGTTGTCATTTAGGACTGCTGAAAAAATGAATATTGTTGTTTAATGAATTTTTTTACGCATAATTTATATTTTTTTGCTTGTCTATATTATATAGAATATGAACAATTTTTAAATTGTATCAATTTTGCTTCAATGTTAAATTAGTGAAATGTAATTAGTGAAATGAAAGAAACAAAATTGTGAAGAAACAGAGTTTATTCTCTCAGGAATTAATTTTCTGATAACATTTAGAAAATCGTTCACTCGAAATACATTTTACAAATTGGCACAAATTAGACCTTTAAAAGCGCATATGGCAAGAGGCTCTTAGTTGCTAGCAGTACACAAAATTACTAAAACATTAACAAATTTTTGATTGAAATATACAATTTTGAATATTTTTTTTCATTATTACGCATTACATTTTTTCTGCTACTGTTACAAAATAAAGATGATAAAATACAAAAAAAAACAATATTGAAACTTGTTAAGTTTTTAATATCTCATTCCAGAAACATTCAAGTTAAAACTAACTTTCCTGTCATAAATTTTAAAGGTAAAAAAAATACAAATAAAGCTATTTCGTGGTACCATCTAAGTAATTGAATTTTTAACTAGTGTTTAGTCAACTAAATTTTAAAACGAAATTGGTATATTTTTATTTTAGTAGGTTTTTTTGTTAAACAAGGGTCCAATAACCGTGACAACGATAACAATGCATCCAACGCCAATTAAAACAAATTTTTCTAAGTAAAATCAAGAAAAAATTTTGATTTATTTTAATTTTAAAGTAACAAAACTTTATAAACAATGAACGAATAAACAGGGAGTTTGATTTTACAGAAAACACGAAGAGTGGCAAAACTTCGTTTTGTTGAAAAAATGTTTAAAAAAATCAGTTATTGAAATAATGCTTTTATTTTGGTATAGTTTATTACAAATAAGCAACAAAAAATCTGATATTTGAACAAATTTCAGCGCAAAAACTTTTAAGCAGTACTTTATAAATATTTTTTAAATAAACGTGTGAATTTTAAATGCCAAATTCTGCAAAACCTAACTGTAGTTTTGTTAAATTTGCAAAGTATTTCTCGAATGAAGTTTTTAAACGCTTTTTAAGCTAAACAAAAATAGTCTCTTTTACCGCAAATAAAAACAAACAACAACAATACTTATGTAATAAAGTCAGTCGCTCATGCTGTTTTGAACTATAATTCAGAAGTTCCAAATACGTCTAAAGTTCTAATAAAACATGATATTAAAAGCAGAAAATTTTCAATAAAAGCCATTGTAAAACTATTAAAAAATAACTTGAAAATATTCAAAGAATTACTATTGTCTAATTTCTATGTTAAATTTATATAAATAACCAAAAGTTAATCAAAATAACTTTCCTGTAAGAATATGCGTCCAAGTCAAGGAAGATTTGTACATGGTAAATCATACAATAAAAATTCGAACGTCATGGAAGTCAAACAAATTTAAATATGAGCATCTTCACGGTTTTATACCAATTCAATAATATCAAAATATGGTCAGTTTATGTTAAATAATTACGAATGAATTAAAAATATTAATATACAAAAAATCTTTTTATTGCTATTTAAGCGAGGTTCATACTTCGTCCAAAGTGTTAAAAAGGCAAAATCCAAAAGAAAAGTAGCCAAAATTAAAATACGGGTATCCCAATTAAGTTGTAAGACACCAATTCAAGTTTAGTCTTATAAAAATAGACCAATTTTAAAAATATTTAGCAGAAAGAAAGTCTGGTAGGTATTCAAAGATTAACTTTTATATTTGGTTGAATTTCGACCAGTAATAAATAAATAAGTCTATTTATCCCAACGAAAGAAGTAAGTAAGGCATGATGAATGGTATTTTTTGTTTGGTATTTTTTTAATCCACCACTACTTGTTTTAAAGTGAGTTACAAAACTTATTCAAATTTAAAAGAACAAAATTAGTTGTTTAACTCATTCGTTTTAAATTTAAAATATCAATTACTACGCCAATGTCGAGTTTTTTTAACCCAAAGTTCTGTTTATTTGTTGCTGGTCGAAATTGACCCAAATATGAAACTTAGGTTTTTGGTTACCAAAGCTTTTTTCTGTAAAGATTCGTTAAAATCCGTTTTTTTAGATGATTTATGTAAGATACCCGTCAAGCGTATTATTAATATTTTTTAAATTTTGACCTAAAAACCAAGTATAAAATTTTTATAAAAATAAAAAAAAACATTATAAGATAAAAGAAAATTAAATTTTTGTTTGTTTGTTTTTTGTGCTTTGGGCGATTTAGACGAAGTATATACCATCCTTACTATGACACAAAGAGTCACAATTATTTTAAAATCAACGTGACTCTGACTCATTTTGTTTATATTATGTGTGTTTACAGATAAAACCAATCACAGTTACAAATATTTTATTACGCTTTTGACTCATTTTTGTCATAGTAACGACGATACCAGGTTTAAGGATGAGGTGCCGAATTATTTTATTTTTATAGCTTTTACACAGCAAAATTGGTTAGGCTGATGATTTAAAACCTGAGTATATTTAATTAGTGCTTAACGCGGCTGGCAATAAAAACGACTAAGTGTTGCAGGACAGTTTAAGTAAACATGTTCAGAAATGACGGAGAACCTTAGGCTCTGATTGCCCACCCCAAACAACGGAAATTCTTATGTGGCATCATTGTAACATTTTATATTAAAATATAAATTTTAAATTGGAACTTTTTTCGAAATCAAATGACTAAATAATAATTTTTGTGAATTATCAGAAAAGCATCTTGCGTTAGCAAGGAAATTTAATTTTTATTATTTTTGTAAGCATAATTTAAGTTACAATCGAAAACAAAAATGTAGGAGACTTAAAAAAAACGCGCTTCTCGAATCGAATTTTATTCGAATTATAATTAATTAGCTTCAATATCTTCGCCCCAATAGCTTGAATAATCAATTTCTGACCAAACAAAAAACTGAAATTAATTTCTAAAATTTTATCAAAAAATAAATTTAATAAATTACCATATTGTTTTGTATAAACAACGATTAAAAAAATCAACAAAACCCCCAAAAATGTTTTTTTAACAGAAAGAGATAGGAATGGTCCCTCTGTGTTGATATCGGTGTATAGGTGGAGAAGATTATGAGAAAACCCATTCCATCCCGTCCACTGATTACATTGCAGAGCGGGGCGGTCGTTTCCACGCTCGTAAAATTCCTCTCCCGTACTATGCAAACTGCAGCCCGTGGAGCCTCTCCCCCTTCTTCTTTTTTATTGCGCATCATTGTGGCGATCCGGTTCCCACTCAATAAACCATCCCCGATGTTAAAAAAATGCTTAAAAGTAATAATAGTATTTTTTTAAGACGCAATATTTTCAAGGTAACATTTTTTGGCTAAAAATAGGATAAATAGTGAAAAAAGCACACTGGGCTGAAAAAAATTTTTTTGAACAGAGGAAAATAGTCAATTTACACAGCCTTATGTTGCGAAAGTGTTGATATGAATGAGTCAATATAAAAAACTTATTGAAGCTCAAATTAGAAATAGGCTATATCGTCGTTACTACGGCAAAATGAGCCACAGTTCGTATAAAATGTATGCGACTGTGACTCATTTTAAATTTCAAACAGCACGCTAGTAACTACAGAATGAGTCAAATCACATGTATTTTATAATGGATGTGGCTTATTTTGCAGTAGTAACGACGATATATTCATCAAAAATGAATTTTGAAAGAATCCTGTGGGGCCAATTTTTGATTCAGCCAATTTTTGATTCAATCTTAAAATTGAATTATATTCAACCAATACAGTTGTTTTTTTATTTAAACGATACATAATTATACCAACATTGTTAGAAACACTAAGCGAATGTATTGTTTTTATTAAAATTTTTATTTGGATTAAACTCAAAAATAAAATTTCATTGGTGTGGGGTGCTATGTGTGTATTGTGTACCTACTATCAGGTTTATTCAGTCGTGTTTATGGTCCAGCCGCGCACTTGTTAACTGTATAGATCAAAAACCACCCGCTCCCACACCACATAGGCAAAGTCAGGCTTTCATCTTGTACACCAACATAAAAACTTTTTTACAACATGTTTCCAAATGACTAGATAAGAAGCTAGCAAGTAAGAAAACAAAGACGTTTGAATTACACCGCGCTAGCCATCAACGCACCACAACGTACGCTTTACACTAATTTAACCGTATTATGGACGCGTGGGCGCGAAACTCAAGTAAAACCAAAGGTACAATTAAAAAGTATAACATTTGTAGCTTTTTGTTCATGGAGTACCACCATGGAAAATTACTTATACAATATAAAATATACAATTTAAAATCTAAATATGTGACATGAAACAACACACAACAGTGCGTAGCATTAAATTTTGAAAAATAATTAACTACAAATTACTTATTGGTAGCCGGTACCTTTGTTTTCTCTTCGATTAAACGCCCAATATATAGCTCGATCTATACCATAGATTTTAAAACGAACCTTTTCTTGTCGAAAAAATACAATCACACAAATACGCTACATACATAGAGAGAGAAAGAAAAGTCAAAGCGCTGAGTTCGAAAGTCAGTCAGACCTTGGATGCCTCCGAAGATCCCGTGGCTCCGTGATACCTGGAAGTGGATAGGATGTGCTGGGTGGCGTGGGGGTATTTGCGGTAGGAGCTGCTCTCAGTCCTGTACGAGTTTGCGCTCCGCCCGCTATGGAGCCCCCCTCCCACAGCCGTGGCTGATGATGGGAAGGGGGGCGGTAGCTGGGACTGCGGGGGGAGGAGGCTGACGGCCCCCTCTCTGTTCTGCGGGAGAGTTTTCGTGTCCGGTCCCCTCAGGTGTCCACAGCAGAGGAATTTCTGCCAGGAGAGGCAAGTCTTCCGACTGCTCACCCACATCCCGCTGGTGATTCCCACTATGAGGGACATGAAGATCTTGAGCATGTAGATCTCCACCTGAGGTCGCTTAACGTCCGCCAGGAGGACGTACAGGTGGTAGGCGTTGCAGCCCAGAATGCAGATGGCAGGGATGACGTAGAGCACCGAGAAGATCCCGATCTTGACCATGAGTTTCTCTAGCTTGGCGATGTCCCGACCCTGAGTCCGCAGCTCCTGCCGCACGCTGCACAGGCCGAAGAAGCCGGAGAGAATGAAGGCCGCACCCAGGCAGAGGAAGACCAGGAGTGGCGTCACCACGAAGCCAACCATGGGCAAGGGGTGGTTGTTGCCCACGAAGCAGAGCCCAGTCAGCTCGCTGCTGTCCACGGTGTGCGTGACCAGGACTGCGATGCTCAGGAGGGCTGGTAGTCCCCAGGCGAACAGGTGGAAGTAGCTGCTCCATGTCTCGATGGCCTCGTGGCCCCATTTCCGGCCCGCCGCCAGAAACCAGGTAAAAGTGAGAATGACCCACCAAATGCTGCTGGCCAGACTGAAATAGTAGAGGGTGATGAAGATGATGACGCACTTGGCGTTGTCCAGTCCGCCCATGATGAGGAAGCTCTCACCGCTGTCTCCGCTCTTCTGGCAGGCCACGGCCTCGAACTTGAGTATGACGCGGACTATGTAGCCCCAGGAGTAGATGTGGTAGCAGCCGGCCAGGTAGACGATGGAGCGCTCGGGGAAGCGGAACCGCCTCGGGTCCAGCCAGCAGGTGAACACGGTGAAGGCGGTGACCACCAGGCAGATAGAGGCCCAGATGGTCATCCACAACTCGGCGAAATTCTGACTCCTTTCGTCGAATCGCATGTCCAGAGTGTTGCTGCAAGACTTCTGCGGCATCTGTGTCACGTAAGGGCTGGGCAGATGGTAGTCGCCCATATTGTTATAGGGAAGTTTGTCCTGATTATTGCGATTGTTCAGCGGTTTCTTGGTGGATTTCTGCCCGTCCGGATCTTCCGGATTATCCGGGCGCATGCACAATTCGTTCTCCAACTTCGGGAACTGGGAGCAGTTGAGAATATCCGGCCAAGCTAGACCGAATTTGTGCAAAATGTGCTCGCAGCTGTTGCGCACCTCGTTGCACACCGCCTAAAAATTTAATAACCTTTAAAAATAAAAAGAATAGATTAATTTATAAAGCTTTGTAGTTTACTTTTCAATAAACATTAATTTAATAACAAAAACACTTTAAAAATTGAGCTTGCTGTAGGGGTTTGGTAGACATTTGTAAAACAAAAAAAGATGATATAATTGAGTGTAACGTTTTTCGCCCTGATTGCCTGTCCCAACAAAAATGTTCAGTAATGTCTACAGACAGAAAAATATTTTTCTTTAGCAGAACAAGGCGACAGCTTAATTAATCAAAAAGTTTTGTTGTAATACTCGTATATAAAAGTTCTTTTTTCAAAAAAAAAAACTTGCAAAACGATGTATCCCTGTATTCGTTTTGGTGTTATTAAATAAAAGTGCAAAATGCAATATTTTCAATTTGTCTTCGCCTGTAGGTAAATATTAATATTATTACGTAAAAAAGTTAAACACTTAAAAAATCGGTGTATTGTAATTTGTTGCGGCATTGCATAGCATTTGTAGCTCTCCACAAACTTACATAAATTACAACAATATTTCCGAGTAAGTAATTTCGCAAACTACGATATACGTAACATAATAAATTACATCAAAATAAAAAAATTTTGGATAGCAATAAAAATCACGAGCAATGTATAAAAAAATCAACCAAGTTTCCGATTTTAAACTTTATTTACATAACTTTTGTGATAACAAAAGAATTTTAAAAATCATGTAATTCGTCATAAATAAAGTTGCGTCTATTATTTTGTAAGTGTTTACCTAATTTTATTAAGAATATTATAAAAACCCTTACAAAAACACAAAATTTTAAAAATAGCTACGTTTTTCAAAAAAAAAACATGAAAAAATTATTCTTTTTTTGTTTTTATTCAAAATTTTCACATACAGTAAATGTTTTTAATTTGTACTAAAATTAAGTAAACTAAAATAGAATGATTGTTAAAAGCAGACAAGTTATGACTGCTTTTGACAATGGAAGAGTAATTTCAAATGTTTCAAATGTGCTATGTGTTATATTTTTTATTGTTATAAAAACTATTTTGGAGTTTGATTTTAAACTAATTTTCAGATACATATTTAAGGAAATAATGTGATGTAAACCTTCTTAAATTGCGCTAAAATAAAACTTTTACTGTGACTGGACCTTACTAAGTTTTATAATTTGTTTTCGAGAACTGCCCCTTTACTAAAATGTTGGACCCACTATAATACAACGATTTCTGGATTTGTGACTTTTATGAACGGAAAAGAGTCTATGAGCTAAATTTTTACAGCTATCGTTTTTTTTTGCTTTTTTATAATTTAGGAGTGCTTGATCTGTATATATGTACGTGTTTATGCGTCTGCGTTTTATTAGTCCCATGTTTTTCTCAACGGCGGCTAAATCAATTATTTTGAATATTATGTACTCATGCTTGCGTTTTTTTAAAACCTAACTGTACATAATTATTTTATTAAGCAGTATTTTTAAATATTCCCCAAAACTTTAAAATATTATTACTGGGTGTTTTTTTAGTGCGTTAGCAGCAATGGTTTTTTTATTTACGACATCACATAATAGAGATCTGTGCACGGTCTGGAAATGCCCCCCTCATTTTATTGTCCCCCCCGCAAACAATAAAAAAGTACTCTAAAATTATGGCGCCATTTTTTAACTATAATGACCCCATCATTGCGACTTTTTAGCAGTTTTTAGCCTATTTCAATGCATTTTAAGCCATTTTAGACCTATTTTTACCTTATTTTAGCTTTTTTGTATTTTTCCCTTTTTCTTTCTTTTTTTTCTTTTTTTCTCTTTTTTTTCTCTTTTTTTCTTTCTCCCCTGCTTGCCACCCCGTTTTTTTGCCTCCCCCCGTTTCAAAAAAGTTGCGCCCCGTGCACCCCCCGTTTTGGAATTGCCCCCAATAAAACCCCGGGGGCAGTGCACAGGTTTTCATCATAATACATAGGAGGTATTTTCTAGTGCATAGAGCTATTTTTTTACAAAAAACTAGAATTGATAAAAATGGTTAGTGTTATTTTTTGTGTGGGTGATTTTTATAATAAAATACATTAATACTTAACAATATTTAAGATTAAAGAATTTTTTTACCTACATAGCTACTTTAATGAAAAGTTTAATTAAATATTCCTTTATGAACAGCATAGAAACCTTCTGAAGTTTGTTTTGAGGGAGGGGTAGAAGACTATGAAAATTAAAGTCGCCCAAGACAACCGAAAAAAATTAAGGGAGCATTCCCAAAAAGCCTATTTTTAACGTTTTTTCCAACGGTGGGTGTGTGTAGGTAGTTTTAAAATTCTTAGAGGATAAACCCCAACCCTCCCCTTCTTACGCTCACTGATAAACAAATTCGACTTATTAAAGAGAAGATGTCCGTTTAACAAAAAAATATAATGGAGTATCAAAAAGTGTCTCAGCGGGAGTTCCATTGCTCGTTTGACATGATTTTAAATTGTAAATTAAAAATAGAAATTGACAGAATTTTTTGATTTACAGTTACATCCCGGAGAAAATTTGTAATTATCCCATCTTGAATTTATTTTTCAACAATATTTTTTTAATAAAAATGTCAAGTTACTAAAACTGGAAACTTAGTAACTGCTTACGTGACGGAGTTTTTTTAACTCGAATTTACCCAATAAGATACCGTATACATATTTTCTGTTTGATAACCTCTTCGCAATTTACCTGACAAGATGTGATCGGTCCGGGCACTTGGTCCGTGCACATGGGTGTAAAAATGGAACAGATGAAGAATTTCACATTGGGGGAGCATCCGTAGTGAATTAGGGGTTCGAAGTGTTGAATTTCCAACTCCAGCTTTTCCTGGGTTTCGTGTCCCAATTTGTTGGGTAGCATGGTGTAGTTGTAAGCCACGTCTCGACACATGGACACCGTGATTCGCTCGCAACGGGAACCGGCCTCCCCGTCCATACCGCCCCTATAGGAACCCACGGTCCCTCGCACCACCAGGAGCCCAGCCAAGACAAGCCGAACGAAGCCGGCCAAAGCCATGAATTTAAGGAATTTCCTCGGTTTTTTTATATATACAATCTTCGAGACAATATTATAACAGAAGCACTGTGTTTGATGATTGTTAATAAACAATAAACAAACGGCGATATTTTTTTTGCAAAACAAGACGGTTTTCACTTTGTCTTACACTTGTATAACTGATGTTATGTCGTCATTGATAAAGGTTTTTGGGTTTCTTGCAATCTAAACAAACAACAAAATTAGAAAAAAACACGCATACTAGCTGTGTTTAATTAGAAAATCGTATGATTCAGTTCAGTCGAATGCTTTTAGGTCTGAATAAAACGTAGCCACTAAAAGCAGGTATTGTTGCTTGATAATTATTCCCACCATTTTTTTATTTTTGGAGAATGGAGAAGTAAATTCCCCATATTTAGATTATTCCAAAAAAAATTATCAAAATAAATTAAATTTAGAAGTTTTTACATGGTATAATTTTTATATATTCAAGGTTTTTCTATCAGATTTTATGATCAGGTGATAAAAATGCTATAAACAAAAAACCTCACCTAACAAAAAACTTTTGTTACAAACAAAAAACTTTTGTTACAAACAAAATACAAAATACAAAAAAATAAATAAATAAATAACAATGTTATCTACGCTTTTGGCTCTTTTGTTATTAAAAAAATTGCGGCTGAGAACCTTAATCAGCAAACAAAAGGAATTCAAAAAAGGTAATGCTAATTGTTATATCGGCTCTTTTATCCCGCCTGAAAACCCTAGTTGAATCTATCTACTATGTCAGAATTTTTCCCCATCAGAAATCGCTCGCCAATCTAATCTCCTCTCCCGTTGTTAAAGCATGAAATAAAAAACCAAAAACAAACGCGAACACAATGGGGAAAGGAGCGTGGACAATAAAAAAGCGATGAGATCGTCGTCTGAGTCGAGCCGTCAACCAGTCAACAGCTAGAGGTTCTGGTTTTGGTTTTATTAGCGGGGGGAGGAAGGGGCAAACCGGAGGGCGGAGGCGCTTCTCCGTCTGTTTTCGCCACCAACGAGTCCGTCCGGACTGATTTTAATGAAATCAGAAGAGTTAAATAAACGACTCCGTCCCCGGTCTTCCGGGCCCCCTCCCGCCTATTATACGCCAGGCATCCACAGCTCAGCTCCGCCCAATAATTCAATTTGCCCACAGGGCAGAGAGGGCGCGCGGGCTCATCTGGTCTTTGTTACCCAACCCAAACACGCAAGGAGTGCCGGTGTGAGTTCCAACTTGAGCTGGGAGGAAGGGGACAGGAGAATGAGGCCCGCCGGAAACCCACAAACACACACACGTGTCCCGAGGGAGTGTCCGGTCCACGGTCCACAAGAAAATGGAAGATCTTCATAGAACAACAACACCAAGCTTAATTATATAAGAACTTAACTATAATAACAATAACAAGCTTAACTATAGTTAGACACCTTGGACAAAGTATAGGAACCCGACTGAAGACATCAGCGCTGCTTTACAACTGCGTTTAGGACGCTTTAAAAATCAGAAAATGCTAACAAAATATCAGCGTGAACAACAAATAATTCAATCGATATTAAAACGTGAGGACTTTTGAATTTTAAAAAATAAACACAAGTATTTGCTAGTGCAATATTATAGATCTATAACCAAAACGCCTAAAGAAGTGAAAAGAAAATTAATTAAGAAATATAAACCAGGGACGTAACCAAAACGGTCGGACGGGGGGAAAAATAAGGAAAGTGGTTGGGCGGGGGTGGGCGGCCGCCCCCCCATCGAAATGGTCGTCAGATGATAAAATTTGGGGGTTTACCGAGGCTAAAAATTCAAAATTTTCTAGCGGCTCGCTAATCGCTCGGCGCCAAACTATAAAACAGTTTTGGTACCAAAATTAACCTCCAAAAAGAAAAAAAAATTTTCCACTTCGCTTCGCTCAGCGGTCAAGTTCCATAAATAATATGCATCATTCTCACTATTTATCTTGCCTAATGTTATTGAAAAAAGTACAATAATTTTAAAAAACAAAGTACTATACATCAAACAAAATAAACAACCATTTTGAATGATTTGTGTATATACCAATACCTTTCCCCCTCCTAAAATTTCAAGCCGCCTAGCAATGGCTCGGTAATTTTTTCCATGTAACCCAAAAAACATGGAGATGCTGCTCACCTACTTTGGTTTACAGTGTGGGTGTAGCCAAAAGCCAGGGGGGCATGAAAGGTCTCTAAATCGGTTTTTTGTGAAATCCAGGCTCTGCCAATGTCCGCTAAGATAATTTTTAACTAAGAAAACATGTTTTTACCGCTAAAAACAATAGATAATACGTTATTAGGCCAAAAACAATGTATTATACAGCTTTATTTACGTTTATCCCTGCTTTTTTAACCTTTTCAAATAATTAGGGGAGGGCTCCACCCCCCCCCCCCAAAAAAAAATGAAACCCTGGGTACGTGTACGTCCTTAATATAAACATATAAAAAGCAACTTTAAAGCACAACATGATCGAGCATAATAGATTTAGTTTAATTTAAGAAATATGGTTATTGTTTAAAAACACACTATTAAATTAGAGTATTAAACTTATCACGATAAAGTTTAGGTTGATTTTTAGAATTTTGCAATGTTTTTTAGAGACGCTATAAAGTCATATCTTAACTTAATGGTGTGTTCTTGAAGATAATGATTAAATTATATAAAGATTATTAAAAATTATAATAAATATAAAGGTTTTTTTATTCCTTTCATATAAAAAATATTTATTATACATAATCGCTAATTATTTTTCTCAAATAAGCCTAGTTTCATACTTCGTCCAGAGTCCAAAGAAGAAAAGTTAAATTGTATGTGAATTTAAAATATTTTTTTTTAATTTTAAAAAGTTTTTACAATTTATATTTAGTTATATTTAAAATCATTAAAAAAACGCCTTTCAATCCTTCGAAATCCAAGATTTTGGGTTTTTTAATGTATTTTAAACGAAGTATGAACAAACCAAGCAAGATTTAGTTCACTTGAAAAACATTACTTTATGATTTAAAACACAACGTATACCCCGAGCAAAAAACCAATTAGCCTTCGTGCTCGTTTAAACGGTTATAACACCTAAGAAGTCAGTCAACTGCTTGAGATTTTTTTTCTTCAATAAATCCCAAAAATATGTTTTCTGAAAAGCTCAGTACATCCATAATACATTCACATCACTTTTTCTCACATCAGTGAGGTTAGTATCATCCGACTGATTTCCCAGGGAATGGAAACAAATGATTACAAATGCAATGAAATAGCCGAGTAGTTGTGTAGTTACTGCGCTTCTCGTGCTTTTTATGCGCAGAAGTCATGTATACATGCATAATGCAATAGACGCCGCCAGATAAAAACCATTCTTAATGAAATTTCTTTGCCAAACAAGAGCTCCGTATTGAAACTGAAAGAAAGAGAAAAAAGAAAAAGTCTCAAAAATATCTTTTATATTGCCGACTTTGTTTCCATCAAAAACGAAAAAGTTCATAATTTGTTTTTTTTTCCAAATAAATTGGATGAAATGTAATTTTCTCATACTGAAGCAAAGGGAACTTAAATTTAAATAACAAAAAAAATTTTCAAAAGAATTTGAACAACGTTTGCTATAAAAATGCATCCATAAAAATACTTATAATACAGTACCGTACATAAAAATAAGCGTCCACTTATAATCTTATAATTTAGAATTACAAGTTTCGAATATTAATACACTAGGATAGGATTAGGATAATACCTTAAAAATTAAAAAAAGCAACCAGCATGGCGATATTTTTCAATTACATCACAACTTTTATACTAAAAATATTATTTTTTAATTTTGACAAAAACGGGACCCAGAGGTCGCATTCTGAAGAAACCCTTATATTTATCCCCATAAATCCATTTCAATGAAAATAAAAAAAATAAATATATAATGTAAATAAATAAACCTGCCGCATATGGGACAGAAAATAATTGCAATGAATTTTTTTTGAATTTTTTTCTCGCGCTGCAAAACCACCTCGCGCAAAATAAAAAAATTAATCAATGCGCGTATTTTATTTTTAATTTTAAATTAATCCTACCGGAGAAAATACTTAACCACCTCTCGAGTTGGATTAATTCTTATTCTTAAAACAATAGAAAAAATTTAACCCGACTTTTACCTAGGTAAAATTGATTTTTCACTCGCATCCTTAAGCACGTAAAAAAAGTTACCCTGGGGTAACTTTTAACCGCGCGTCAGAATGCGACCCCAGAAAAAATTACATAGACATTTTGAAGATATTTATTTAAGTTTTATTCCAGAGCGCAACTCATATCAAACTTAAAAACTGAACTTAACCGAAATGGAAGTCTTTAAATAAGCAGAAAGTATTAATAAATATTTTTTAACCGAGAGAAGTATGGAAATTTCGTTTGAAATTTCGTTGGAAAGTCCCTGTGCAATCATAGGTGGGCAGCGGGGGGTTGGGGGTTAAACTTCCCCCAAAAAATCCCGATTATAGTCGACACGACATCCCCCCTCTAAAACTTCGGGGTACCCCGGACACCCACCCTCCTTAAATTTGGGGGATCCCAGTACTAAAAACGTTAAAAATGGGGTATTTGAGGTATACCCATAGATGAACAAGGGGGGGAAGGGTAGGGTGGGGTCCACCTCCACCCCCCTCCTAGCCTCGAAATTTTGGGGGCCCCCTCCTAGAAAAAAATCCAGGGCCCCCCTCCCCCCAAATTTTCGAATTTTTTACCCCTGACCCCCCTCTAGATTTTGGAATCTGAACTCCCCTCCCCTCACGAGAAAATTTTATGTACTTTTTTATACTAAATTTTCTTTCAAAAACGTGAATTTTTAACACAAAATCATGTTTTTACACCCTTTTTATACCTAAATATCGCTTTTTATTCAATAAAATGTAGTATTATCTTATAAAAAAACTATTATTAAACATTTAATGGTTTAAACGCATTTTGTTTCGGAAATCGGAGCCCACCTGACCCCCCTCTACGTTTCAAAATCTTCCATCCCGGGTCGACCCCCCATAGAAAGCTTGGGGGGTTCGGTTCGACTCCCCCTAGGATCCCCTCCCCCTAGATTTTGAAATGTCATTTACCCGGGGTAAACACCCCTCCCTAGATTTTTGACCGTGTTCATCTATGGGTATACCCCCAAAAAAATTTTTGAGATACCCCCCCAAATTTCGGAGGTCGGGTATATACCCCCCTAAAATCCGGGAGGCTGCCCACAGCGCTTTTTGAATTTTAAAAACTTTTATACTTTTTCTTGATGTCGAAATGCCAAAAAAAAAAACAGTTTTTTTAAAAAAAAAAAGTTTTTTTTAACTTTTTGTTCTGAAACCACGGACGTACCTAGAGTTTCATTTTTGGGGAGGGGGCGAATTGTAGTACAAAAAAAAATTTTGGGGGGGGGGGGCGGCGCCCCCCCTTAATTTTTGTTTTTTTTTTTGAAAACGTTAAAAAAACAGGGATAAACGTAGATAAAGCTGTATTTTGTATAATACACTGTTTTTGGCCTAATAACCTATTATCTAATGTTTTTAGCGATAAAAACGTGTTTTCTTAATTAAAAATTGCATTAGCACACATTGGCAGAGCCTGGATTTCACAAAAAAAGAATTAAGAGACCTTTCAGACCCCTTGGCTACACCCACATTGTAAACCAAAGCACATGAGCAGCATCTCGACTCCATGTTATTCAGGGTACCTACCTATATGAAAAAAATCCGAGCCAATGCTATCGGCGGCTGGAAAATTTAGGAGGGGGGAGGTACATAAATCAACCAATATGATTGTTTGTTTTGCTTTCTGTGTAGTACTTATTACCTATAAAAAATATTGTACTAACTTTGAAATAACATTAGCATTAGGCAAGATAAATAGCGAGATATGTATGTATACTCTTGAAAGTGACCGCTGAGCGAAGCGAAGCGGAAAAAATTTTAGTTTTTGGGGGTCAATTAGGGTACTAAAATTATTTTATAGTTTGGCGCCGAGCGATTAGCGAGGCGCTAGAAAATTTTGAATTTTTAGCCTCTAAAAAACCCCAAATTTTACTATCTGGCGTCCGACCGTTTCGGGGGGGGGGAGGCGGCCGACCCACCCCCCCTGGGTACGTCCTTGTCTGAAACATATATTTAACTCATGAATTACACTATTCTAACAATAAACCGTTAGATTATTTGGTATTGTGAAAAATGAGTTTTTTAGACGTAAAAATACATAGGAGCAATTTTTTAAGCTTTCAAAGGCGCCTTTTCTTCCGCAAAATTTATCAGAAATTTATTGTGGAAAGACATGACAAATAAGCAATTTACCTAAGAGCTTTTTCGTTTTTATGATGTTTAATAAATCTCTGTCTCGCAGTATAAATGAAACAAATCAATCACTTGGTTTATTTGGGTAAATTTCACCTTCTTACTGTTCTTTGTATTTTATTTTTTAAATTAAAATAACATTATTAAAAAAAGCTGTTTAAATTAAAAAAGTATTATAATTATTTTATAATTTTTGTCAATACCAAATAAATAACGGTTTTAGAAACAGGGTTTGCAGTTAGTTATAAATAATTAATGATTGTTGAAAAATAAAGAAAGTTTAACTCAGATTTAAAGAGCAAACAGATAAATTCTTAGATAAAAATGCTGCATAAAAAAATTTTCGGCAGACAGCCAAAATTTAGAAATTTAAAATTAAGGTAATTTCTCGAAAGTAGTTCAAATCAACAGCATCATTTTTTTTGGAATTCCCTGAATTTTAGGGATGTTTTTCGGGGTATCTTAAATTTTAGGGGGGCGGGCGGTAGTCTGGGAATTTGTTTTGTGTGGGGCAGGCCCTGTGCCAGGGGGAGGGGCAGGGGGAGGGGGCCGTGCTCCCCCCTTTTTGGGTTGGCCAGGGTAAAAATTTAGGAAGGGGGAGGTGGGTCCAGAAGAGTTGTGGGAGGTAAAAGGTAAGGTGACAAACTATATCATGACCCCTGTTTTTCTCTATCTTCTTTCTTAGGGTATGCCAAAAATGAATTCGCCTGACTGCCTGCCTTCAATTTAAGGTAAATAGGTTTTTTTAGGCTCCAATTTTGCTCATTTTTAATTCTAAATAAAAAAAATTCGCCTCCGGCGGCTGGGGAAACACCCCAGACCTCTCAGCGGACGTTTTGCGTCATTTTTAAGCCCCAATTGCGCTTATTTTTAACTCTAAATCAAAAAAATTCGCCTCCAGCGGCTGGGGGAACACCCCCCAGACCCCCGGTGGACGCTTCGCGGCGCAAAATGCGGCCCTTTGCGTCTCATTTATATACTGTTTGCATTTTTCTACAGCCTGGCTCCCTCCTTTCAAAAAGTTTGGCACAGGCCTTAGTGTGGGGGGATTTAAATCATACATGGGCAGTGAGCGGGGCAGATTTTTTTTTCACTTGACCTTTCACAAATTTTTTTTATCAAAAACTCAAGTTCTAATATTCTAATTCATACACAATCAACTATGATTTAAATAGCCTTAATGTTGCTCTTTTTAAAGCATATAAAACTTGTTATCTATTTTTGAAGTTATAACGATAAAAACGAATGCTGTTCGAACTTTTTGTTTTCATGGTAATTTAATTTTTTTGCCTTTATATTTTGTGAGCAGAGGAATTATCTGTTTAAAAAAGTTGTTGATCTGTTCGAACTTTTTGTTTTCAACCGAGGAATTATCTGTTTAAAAAAGTTGTTGATAATGCGTTATTAGATTATTTTAAATAAAAAATCATTAGTGAAAATGATAAGTGCACTGTTTTCTGCCTGCACGATAGTTTTTGACAGTTAAATGTTCCGCCAAAATCGGGACTAGATTTGCCAACATTTTTTCCTACACTTCGTGTTTTGGTGAAAAAATCGCAGGCTTTTTGAACGGCAAACACAATATCTTAAGAAATATTGCACCATTTTTAATAAGTAATGTATCAAAAATTGTGAAGAGTTGCTGCTTTCTTTTAAGTAAATTTTTTTAACTTAAAATTTTTATATCCATTTAGCAATCTTTCAAGTGCAACAGAATTATCGAAAAAATGCCATTTTTGGAGGATCATTATTTCCTAAACCCTTGAAGATAATTCGACGAAAAAGATTTTGTGGATTGTTGGGGGCAGGGGTAAGGCTTCTACAAAAAATTATCGAAATCAAAGATAAGAAGTTTGATTCCAGATTTTAGGTGACCAAGCTTTCTGCAAAGTTTTATCAAAAGCAGTTTGCTATTAACAAATTTAAGTTATTTGGGATTACCCGTTCTTTAATCATAAAACGCTGACATTTCAAGAATTATGTGTTTGCATAATATTTAATAATAACACAAATATAAACAAAGTAAATAATAATCTGAAAACAACTCCTTGGAATATTGACCGTCACCATATAACATGTGTCCGTGTGCCTGTATTATTATTATTATTAATATGGAACTTATTATTATGCAACTAATGCCTTATTAAGGTTAGTGTAACAAAGAGCAATAATACTGAATAATAAATAGGCAAACTCGTTTTCTGTTCTTAAATGAATTATAATACCCATTAAACACAAATAATCACTTTTTTCGTTGCATGAGAAAAACATGGCCATCCATCTGGCCCGATTTATTCGCACAAACACAAAATACAAAAAAGCAACAAACTTGAAAAATACATGCTTACAACAAACAGATTAGTTAAATAAAAGGTATATTTAAAAAAAGGAAGAAAGCAATCGGCAGCTAGAAATAAAAAATAAGCAGACGCTACGCTAAATAACTAATATATAGAAATGAAGCCTTAATTAGGAAAGGGAGCCTAATTCAGCTTCTGACTGACCTCGTAAATTTGTATGGGGACATAAGTGGACCAATTAAAATTGTGCGGTTGTGACGTTTTTTTTAACGAATTGGTTTGTTCTAAATTAAGTAATTTAATAAATAATTGTTAAAACAAGACATTTAATCTTTAATACTTTTTAATTTTATAAACTTTATGGAGGTGAAATAGAAATATGATTTTCAAATTCGACGCGACCTCTTGTCCAACAAACTTGCTCTATTGTAAATAACTATGTAATTTCTGTTAAAAATGATCGAGACATGAAAAATTATCAAGTGAGCATATCTCGTTAAGGTGCGGTTGATTAAGACAAATATTTTATTCGTGTATAGAGTTTAATGGTAGCTATACATAAAATTATATTTTTTTCAAGTGCCAATTTTTTTTTAAAACTTAATTTGTCGAAAAAATATTGGACTTTTAAAATAATTTTGCGAGGTATTTAATTCCTCTAAGGATTTAACATTTTTTAAAAAAAATTTGAAAAAGCGTTTAAAGTTGCATAAATTTTTTTGATACACGAGTTGGAGTAGGTCTTTATTTAGCAAATATGTTGGAAAATCTAATTTTTGTCAAAAAAACAGTGATTATATGTAATCTTTTGCTTAATAAAAGCTAATTTTGGGATTTTGTAAAGCGCACTACAAATATCTTTGAACGTTCTTTAATTTTTGTAAAAAGTGACAGGTTTTAAAATAATTTTGATAAAAACGCGAAGAATCTTACAAAAAAATCTCAATTTATTTTATTAGTATTTTAAGTAAAGTGTATACGGAAGAAACATCTCGTAAAGTATGTAATGTAATATAAATCGAATAACTCGAGGATCTATATATAAATAGACGTAATGTCTGTGTGTGTGTGTGTGTGTGTGTGTGTGTGTGTGTGTGTGTGTGTGTGTGTGTGTGTGTGTGTGTGTGTGTGTGTGTGTGTGTGTGTGTGTGTGTGTGTGTGTGTGTGTGTGTGTGTGTGTGTGTGTGTGTGTGTGTGTGTGTGTGTGTGTGTGTGTGTGTGTGTGTGTGTGTGCGTGTGCGCGTGTGTGTGTGTGTGTGTGCGTGTGTATGTCTGTCTGTGTGTTCCCTAACTCCTCCCTAACCACCCAACGGATTAAGGTGAATGAGGTATCGTTGGTAAACTTATACCCCAGGGAATGTCATTGGATTGAAATTTTGAAACAACTTGCATGGACATCTTTATACTGGACAACGCGTTTTCACCAAAGGGGGACCCTATGGATTTTGGAACTTAAAAAATTTTTTGACTCAGAATGGGCTCAACTTATAAACTTATTTGATACAGTAATTAGGCAATGTAAAGCCAGAATATTATGATTTTTGGAAAAATGAACATGGACATCTTTATACTGGACAACGTTTTTTTCATTAAAGAAGGGAATTACCTTGCTCACAAACCACAAAAGGGATTGGGCTAAATGAGATATCATTGCAAAGCTTACGGTCCGGAGAATGTCATAAAGAGGTTTAAATTTAGAAAAAAATTTGCATGGACATCATTTAGCCTGGACAAAACATTTTCACAGAAAGAGGAAACCTAAGGATTTTGGAAAGTGAAAAATTTTTGTCTTTGAATTGGTTCGAACTTATTGATAAGAGTAATTATCCAATGTAAAACCAAAATGTCATGTTTTTTGGTAAGATTAACATGGACATCTTAATGCTGGACATTTTTTCACTAAAAAGAGGAACGACCTTCCTCCCCAACCAGCAAAAGGATTGGGCTAAATGAGATATCATTGCAAAGCTTACAGACGGGAATGTCATAAAGGGGTTGAAATTAAAAAAAATTGCATGGACATCTTTTGGTTGGACAACACTTTTTCACAAAAACAGGGCCCTATGGACTTTGAAAGTTGAAAAAATTTTTATCTTCAAATTGGCTCAAACTTATTGGTAAGAGTAATTCGCCAATGTGAAACCAGAATATCATGTTTTTGGAAAAATGAAAATGGACATCTTTATGCTGGACAACGTTTTTTTACTAAAAGGAGGAATGACCTTTCTCCTTAACCCCAAAAAGAATTGGGCTAAATAAGATATCATTGCAAAGCTTGAATTTCAAGGAATGTCATAAAAGGGTTAAATTTTTCAAAAATAAATAACAAGGACATCTTTATGCTGGACAACGCATTTTCACCAAAAGGGAGGACCCTTCTCCTCAACCACAAAACGGATTGGGTTAAATGAGGTATCATTGCAAAGCTTACAGTCTGGAGAATGTCATAATAGGGTTAAAATTTTAAGAAAATAACATGGACATCTTTATATTGGACAACATATTTTTACCAAAGATGGAAGAACCTTCCTCCCCAACCACAGAAAAAATGAGGATAAATGAGATATTATTAGAAACCTTATAGTTCAGGGAGCATCATAAGCTGGTTGAAATTAGTAAAAAATTAACACGGACATCTTTATGCTGGACAACATATTTTAACCAAAAGAGGGAAAGACCCTTCTCCCCAACTAAAATTAGAGTGGGTAACTGAGGTATCACTGTAAAGCTTGCAGTCACGGGAATGGCATAAAAGGGTTGAATTTTGAAAAAAAAATTAGTAAATGAATATAAAAATGCGGGAAAAATTATTTGTCAGCCGTATGGCTGACACGGGCTACTTGTAATATCAAAAATAGAGAATAAAGGAAAAATGAGACACTTAGAACAAACTGCTTAGAAAAAAGGTCCCATTTAAATGGGATCCCATTTATATAAGTCCCATTTAAATGGGACGGACTTGTACAATTCCAACTCGTTCGGTGCACGCAGTTAAACACTCGTTTTTTCACCAAATAAACAGAAAAAGTTTTTAGTTTAGCTTTTTAACAAAAAATGTCTGTTTTAATGTTTTGTAGTATTTTAAAACAAATAATTTTATTTTTACCACTCTTAGCGAATTTATTTATTTTCGTTTGACCGTTTACAGTTTTTTATTAAAACCTCAAGAGATTTGGAGACGGAAGAGCCACGGGTACTAAAGAGCCACAATTTTGGAACCTAAGAGCCGCAAAAAAGTCTCTTTAGAGCCAATGGAGAAAAACAAAGAGATTAAGAGAAGGAAATAGCGGGACCTTAGAGCTGGGCAACAAAGAACCCAAAAAGGAGATACATAGTGACTAAAGAGCCAAAAGGGAAAAAAACTGTTGAGAAATAACGTTTACATGCGTGAATGGCAGCATAAGAGGGACTAACGAGCCAAACGTAAAACAGCTGTTAATAAAATTATGTTTATATAAAAATTTGGAAGTTTTAAGCATTGAAATAGTTTTAAGTTGATGTCAAGTATCCATAAAAATATTTTTTGTACCTCTGTATATATTATAGTATTTTATTGAAAGCTAAACAATACCACCAAAATTAAAGTACTGTGTCAAATAAAAATAATTCATAAAAATTATTATTAAACCAAAAACTATTAATTATTATTATTATTAGTATTAATTAGTATTATTATTATCTTGTTGCGAGTTATACAGATACGATAATTGTATATAAATAGGCATTTCGAAAAAGCATTGGACATAGGAGTCATTAAAAAAACTTAATAAAAAATAAAATTTGATTCTAAAGTTTCTCTGTAATCTGTTGCAATAGACAATTGTTTATATTTAAAAAAAATAAAATATGGCTCTAAAGTCCCTTCTGATGTGTTACTTAGCAAAATTACGTCATAAAAAACGTTATTAAAAAACAAAGCGCAGTAAAAGGCTCTAAAGTCCTTATTTTGTGGCTCTTTGGTCCTAAAAAGTCAGGGTTTTAGGTTACCCTTGGCCTTGGCTCTTTTGGTGTTTTTTATGATTATTTCCTACTTGGCTCTTTTGTCTCTTTCGTTCCCGCTGCTTGGCTCTTAGGTCCCTTTTTTTTCCGGCTTTAGTACCTAGCTCTAACGTTCCATGGCTTTTCTGGCCCGTTACCCCTAAAGGATGGTTCATACGTATGTAAAAACGTCCTTTGGACAAAGTCCAAAGGACAAACACAGCGTATAAACGTATGTAAAAACGTCCTTTGGACAAAGTCCAAAGGACGTTTTTACATAAATATGAACCAGCCTTAAAGATATATTTCCAATTAATACACAATCAAAATATGATTTAAATACATAGCTTCAATTTAAGCATTAAAAAATAAATAAGATTAGCCATTTCCAGACCTGTGCACGGTCTGGAAATGCCCCCCGTTTTATTGGAGGATTTGCCCCCCCCCGTTTTATTGCCCCTCGCCAAAGAATGAAAGAGTACCCTAAAATTATGACGCCATTTTTGACCTATGATGACGCCATCATCGCGAATTTTTTGCAGTTTTTAGCTTATTTCAATGTATTTTAAGCCATTTTAGACCTATTTTTACCTTATTTTCGCTTTTTTTGTCTCTTTTTTCCCTTTTCCCTTCTTTTTTTCTCCTTTTTTTTCTCTTTTTTTTCTTTCCCCCTGCTTTCCCCCCCGTTTTATTGCTCCCCCCGTTTCAAAAAAGTTGCCCCCGTGCCCCCCCCCCATTTTGGAAGTGCCCCCCCCGTTTTAACCCGGGGGGGGGGCAGTGCGCAGGTCTGGCCATTTCTAATGTTATAGTGATGAGAATAGAAAGATACATTAAGATCCTTTTGGACAAAAATCTGAGGGGACTTTCACATCATAGCCAACAAAAATGACAACGCGTTCGTGGGCGTTTAAACCGTTATACTGTGTTTTAGGGTTTTTGGTCGAAAAATCCGGGGTTTTTTGCACGACAAACCCAATATATTGCACTAATCTTAACAATCAAAGTATCATAAAAGTAGCAAGTCTAGCTTTCTTTGAGTGCATCATTTCTAATATAAATTTTTATACACATTGAGTAATCTATCAAGGTTTTAATAAAAAACTGTTGAGAAATAACGTTTACATGCGTAAATGGCAGCATAAGAGGGACTAATGAGTGTAAAAACGCGAAAAACAGCTGTTACGTGATAAAATTATGTTCATAAAATATCTCGTGAAAATTAAAAGCATTGAAAAATTTTAAGTTGATGTCACAATCCATAAAAATATTTTTTGTTCCTTGTATAATCCATGTACTTTCCTGGCATTATGGTACCATTAAAGTTAAAAACAAGATTTTTTATAGTTTAAATTACTTGATTCCTTGCTACAGTTTGGGGCGTCTATAAAGACACAGAGCTTGAAATTTAGAATTTTCGCAACACAGGTTTATCATGAGTGGTGCGGGAGCACCATGGGGCGATTTAGCCCCGCGGCGCCTATTGAATGATGAAATCCTATGTGGAGATTTTAAACTTCCTGGCATTGACTGGATTAACATGGCAAAATAGCAGTTTCAACAATTAAAATAAAAAAATTACTTTGTCTTTTTCAGTGAATTAGGACTCATTCATTTAATCAAAACTCCAGTTAGAGGAGAAAGTTTTTTTTTGGATTAAATACTCTTGGACCTGAAATATAGAGTATTTTCAATCTTATAGTAGACAGTAACGCTTAACTTTCTAAATTCTGACCATATGTCACTTTTGTGTTAAATGGTTATTTTTAGAAAACTTTTTGCCAAGGCTTTTGACACTGTTTTCCATCAAAAACGTTATAAAGCTTAAAAAAAACGCAGTTTGTGGTAATTTCTTAAACTGGATTAAGGCTTTTCTAAGAAACAGACTTTTCAAGTGGTAATTAACAATTCTGTTTCTAACCAGTACAAAGTCACTCGCTTGTTTCTCAAGGAACAGTGCTGGAACCTTTCGGTCTTTCGATAAATAACTTTTCCAATCAGGTAAGAACGTTCTTGTGTTAAATTATTTGCAGATGATGCAAAAATTTACACGGATTTTTTTGCAAATGACACAGATTATTTTAAAGGTCATTATATTCTTTTACAAAAAGACCTTAGAAATGTGGCGGAATGGGCAAAGTATGGCAGCTTAAGCTAGCTAAAAATAAATGTGAAACTTTCATATTGGATCAATAACAGAATAAAGTAATAAAATTTTTATTAATAACCAAAATTTTAAAAATGCAACAATTGTTTGTGACCGAGGTGTTTCTATGTCTCAAAATCTGAAGTTTTTTTGACAATCATTGCAAATGAACATGGACATATTTATACTGGACAACGTTTTTTTTTCATTAAAAGAAGGGAATTACCTTGCTCACCAACCACAAAAGGGATTGGGCTAAATGAGATATCATTGCAAAGCTTACGGTCCGGAAAATGTCATAAAGAGTTTGAAAATTAGAAAAAAAATTTGCATGGACATCTTTAGCCTGGACAAAACATTTTCACAAAAAAGGGAAACCTATGGATTTTGGAAAGTGAAAATTTTTTGTCTTTGAATCGGCTCAAACTTATTGGTAAGAGTAATTATCCAATGTAAAGCCAAAATGTCATGTTTTTTGGTAAGATTAACATGGACATCTTAATGCTGGACAACGTTTTTTCCCTAAAAGAGGAACGACCTTCCTCCCCAACCAGCAAAAGTATTGGGCTAAATGAGATATCATTGCAAAGCTTACAGACAGGGGACTGTCATAAAGGGGTTGAAATTATAAAAAAATTGCATGGACATCTTTTGGTATCACAACACTTTTTCACAAAAACAGGGCCCCATGGACTTTGAAAGTTGAAAAAAAATTTTATCTTCAAATTGGCTCAAACTTATTGGTAAGAGTAATTCGCCAATGTGAAACCGGAATATCAGGTTTTTGAAAAAATCAAAATGGACATCTTTATGCTGGACAACGTTTTTTTACTAAAAGGAGGAATGACCTTTCTCCCTAACCCCAAAAAGGATTTGATTGGGCTAAATAAGATACCATTACAAAGATGGAATTTCAAGAAATCTCATAAACGGGTTGATTTTTTCAAAAAATAAATAACAAGAACATCTTTATGCTGGACAACGCATTTTCAACAAAAGGGAGGACCCTTCTCCTCAACCACAAAACAGATTGGGCTAAATGAGGTATCATTGCAAAGCTTACAGTCTGGAGAATGTCATAAATGGGTTAAAATTTTAAGAAAATAACATGGACATCTTTATATTGAACAACATATTTTTACCAAAGATGGAAGAACCTTGATCCCCAACCACAGAAAAAATAAGGATAAATGAGATATTATGGGAAACCTTATAGTTCAGGAAGCATCATAAGGTGGTTGAAATTAGTAAAAAATTAACACGTACATCTTTATGCTGGACATTATATTTTCACCAAAAGAGGGAAAGACCCTTCTCCCCAACTAAAATTAGAGTAACTAAGGTATCAATGTAAAGCTTACAGTCACGGGAATGTGAGTTTTAAAAGGATTGAATTTTGAAAAAAAATTTGCAAATGAATATAAAAAATGAATATAAAATATAAAAAATTATTTGTCAGCCGTATGGCTGGCAAGGGCTACTTGTTATACCAAAAAAAACAGACGGTCATAGTAAAGAGTCATGAATGGTGTGGAGTGGAAATAGCAGATTACCTTTTTTCAATTAAATCATTTATTTTTTTGCAAACACAGAAAGAAAAGAAAAGTTACACATAGCATTATAATCAAAAGATCACACAAGAATGATCACAGCATAAAATAAACTAAAGCACAAATTTAGAAAAAACAGTAAACAAGAAAAGAAAGAGTAACAGGAAGAGAAAAAAAGAAAAAGAAAATAATCTAAAGAATGAAGTTAAATAAATAATATTTTATTTGATAGATAGAAGTCTTTTAAATTATGCGATCCAATTGCAACACAAGTTTATTAATAAGAAGAAAACTTTATTTTGCTAAAAAATGGCTCAGAAGGCCAATGCCTTAAAAAAAGCATCAACACTAACACTGAGCACACAAAAAAACAACAAATTTTATGCATTAACCAAATTGCATGAAATTATTGCAAGTCTAAATTGTTTAACAGATTTCAAATCAGGATTTTAAGGACCCTCAAAATGTCATATAATATTTGTGATCACGTTATATATGTTTTGCTCTGTGGGGATGGTTGTGGAAGGAGCTGTTAGATTCATTTTTAGCCAATTAGCCCTTGAGAACAAATTGGAACTTCAATGGATAAAAAATCTCCTTTTTTTCCAAGCCTTAATCGGCTAAAAATGGTTCTATAACGTCATAACTCTATGAAGGTCTTTAACACTGAACAATTTCCTTTTAAATGGGAGGGTTTTGACTATTGTATTTACAGAAACTTGGGAGGAGCTTAATTTATACCAGTTAGAAATAACTCGGTTTGGAAAACCAAACTTTTTGGCATCAATTCTACTATCTACAATTTGAAGTTGGAAAGAATGTCCTCTGGTAGGATTTAAATTAAAAGAAAAAAAATTCATTTGACCAAAGGCATGTTTTGTTATTGATAATTTTATAAATTTCACATAATATATTTTAGCTCTGCGTTCAGAAAGATTTTCAAGTTTTAAAAAGGCTAACCTATCTTTATAACTAGAGCAGTTTAGACCACAGCACTTAAAAACTCTTCTAGTATAATATTTTTGCACTTTTTTAATTAGCTCAATATTTTTTAAATAAGGGTTCCACAAAACAAATCCATATTCAACAATTGGTGTGACACAGGCTTTATAAGCTGTCACTAAATTATTGATCGATTTGAATTTAAAATATCTAAATATAAAAGCTGAGCGTTGCAATGCTTTATTTGCAATTCTTTTGCAATGATAAAAAAACTTTAGATTTTGAGACATAGAAACACCTAGGTCACAAACAATTGTTGCATTTTTAAAATTTTGGTTATTAATAAAAATTTTTATTACTTTTACTTCTGTTATTGATCCAATATGAAAAGTTTCACATTTATTTTTAGCTAGCTTAAGCTGCCATACTTTTTGCCCATTCCGCCACATTTCTAAGGTCTTTTTGTAAAAGAATATAATGACCTTTAAAATAATCTGTGTCATTTGCAAAAAAATCCGTGTAAATTTTTGCATCATCTGCAAATAATTTAACACAAGAACGTTCTACCTGATTGGAAAAGTTATTTATATATATCGAAAACCAAAAAGGTCCCAGCACTGTTCCTTGAGAAACAGAGCGAGTGACTTTGTACTGGTTAGAAACAGAATTGTTAATTACCACTTTGAAAAGTCTGTTTCTTAGAAAAGCCTTAATCCAGTTTAAGAAATTACCACAAACTGCGTTTTTTTAAGCTTTATAACATTTTTGATGGAAAACAGTGTCAAAAGCCTTGGCAAAGGCTTTCTAAACATCCATTTAACACAAAAGTGACATATGGTCAGAATTTAGAAAGTCAGGCGTTATATCTACTGAGTTGAAAATATCTGTATCAGTACAGAGTATTTAATCCAAAAAAAAACTTTCTCCTCTAACTGGAGTTTTAATTAAATGAATGAGTCCTAATTCACTGAAAAAGACAAAGTAATTTTTTATTTTAATTATTTGAAACTATTTGCATGTTAATCCAGTCAATGCCAGGAAGTTTAAAATCTCCACATAGGATTTCGTAGTTGGATCGGCGCCGCGGGGCTAAATCGCCCCATGGTGCTCCCGCACCACTCATGATAAACCTGTGTTGCGAAAATTCTAAATTTAGAGCTATCTGTCTTTATAGACGCCCCAAACTGCTGCACAAGGAGATCAGTTGATTTTGAACTATTAAAAAATCTTGTTTTTAACTTTAATGGTACAGTAATGCCATGTGGAGATTTCAACTTTCCTGGCATTGACTAGATTAATATGCAAATAGTTTCAAATAATCAAAATAAAAAAATTACTTTGTCTTTTTCAATGTCAACCAGTTAGAAAATCCTTGTCAATCAGGTAAAAAATTCTCGTGTTAAATTATTTGCAGATGACGCAAAAATTTACATGGAATATTTTGCAAATGACACAGATAATATGAAACATCATTCAATTCGTTTACAAAAAATACCATGACAATGTGGCAAAATGAGCAAATGTATGGCAACTTAAGCTAGCTGAAAATAAATGTAAATCTTTTCGTATTGAATCAATTATAAATAATAAATAATTATGAAACATTATAAATAAAATTATTTTATTAATAACCAAAATTTAAAAAATGCAACATTGTTTGTGACGTAGGCATTTATATAACTCAAAATCTAAAGTTTTTATATCATTGCGAAAGAATTGCAAATAAAGCATTGCAGTGCTCAGCTCTAATATTTAAAAATTTTAAATGCAAATCGATCAATAATTTGGTAAGAGCTTATAAAGCCTATGTCAGACCAATTGTTGAATATGGATGTGTTGTGTAGAACCCTTATCTAAAAAAAGATATTGAGCTAATTGAAAAAGTGAAAAAATATTATACTAGAAGAGTTTTTAAGTGATGTGGTCTAAACTGCTCTAGTTAGGAAGATAGGTTAGCCTTTTTAAAACTTGAAAAGCTTTTTGAACGCAAAGCTAAAAAGGACTTATATGAAATTTATAAATTTATCAATAAAAAAACATGCCTTTGGTCAAATGAATTTTTTATTTTAATTCAAATCCTACCAAAGAATATTCTTTCAAAATTAAAATCGTAGATAGTAGAAATAATGTTAGAAAATTTGATTCTTCAAACCGAGCTATTTCCTGCTGGAATAAGTTAAGCTCCTCCCAAGTTTCTGTAATTTCTGTTAAACAATTTAGACATGCAATTAATTTCATGCAATTTCCTAATGTATAAAATTTATGGGTTTTTTTCTGTGCTCAGTATTAGTGTTGTTGCTTTTTCTAAGACATTGAGCCTTCTGAGTCTTTTTTTTTAGCAAAATAAAGTTTTATTCTTACTAATAAACCCGTGTTGCAATTGGATCGCATAATTTACAAGACGTTTAAAATAATACAATAATTTACAATTGGATCGCATAATTTACAAATAAAGTATTATTTATATAACTTAATTCTTTTAATTATTTTCTTTTTTTCACTTTGTTCTCTTCCTGTTACTCTTCCTCTTCTTGTTTCCTGTTTTTTTCTAAATTAGTTTTTTTTTAGTTTATTTCATGCTGTGATTATTCTTGTATGATTTTTTGATTGTAACGCAAAGTGTAACTTTGTTTTTCTTTCTGTTTAAATGATTTGATTGAAAAAGAAAGGTAATCCATGATTCTTTACCATGACCGTCCGTTTTTTTGGTATATTTTTTTTAAAAAACAATTTTCTTTATTTAGTTATAAGTTTTTAATGCCTTGCGGTCGTATGTCAAAAAAATGAGAAAAGAAGAGGTTTTTTTAAAAGCCATGGATGTCATATTTATTATTCTTGTTGCTTCCGTGTTTTCAGTAAACGGTCAGCTGTCGCCCTCAAGCAGTAAATTTTTTATCTTTTAACTTTTGTAAAAAAAGTTTTAGTTCAATAAATACTAAACTGAATAGAATTAACGAAAAATAAATCACTTCACGCCAAAAGTTGAATGATTTGAATTTGGACTATAATATTACTTTTGTGAAACTAAACCCAAATATCATGTTTCGTATATTTATGAACAATCACGACGGTTAATTCAATGTACACAAACGTCTCGAGAAGATTTAAATGTAATTGGTATATGACGTTGGTGAACTAAAAAAATGAGCATAAAAAATTTAGAAAACCAACTATTTGGTTCTTTTTTCAACATTTTTCTAAAACAATTGGTTGTATATATTTTTTACTCATGTTTTTTTAGTTAACTACCGTTATATGATTTATTTTCGTTTCTTCCCGAGACCTTTGTGTACATTGAATTAATCGTCGTGATTGTTCATAAACATGACCCAATGTCAGTCAGACTTAGTATGTACAGATTACTTTTATCACAGACGGGTTGCATTGGTAATCGTTGTAACGTTGAAATTCAAAACATTGCTTAAACCGATGTGAGTTCTAATGATTTATTTTTCGCAACAATAAAATAATCATAAAAGATGTTCTCTAGCGATAAAACTCAAATCTGAAAGGAGACCTGTCACAAATCAAATTTCTCTATCGTCAAAATATAACAAAACAAAATATTTTTAACAAAATATTCACGATAGTCAAACTCTCCCATATAAAAGGAAATTGTTCAGTGTTAAAAATCTTCACAAAGTTACATATTAACTTATAGAATCATTTTTAGCCAATTAGGGCTTGGTAAAAAATAGAAATCTTTCATCTATTAAGGATTCAATTTTTTACCAAGCGCTAATTGGCTAAAAGTGATTATAACAGCTTTTCCCACAACCATTTCCACAGAGCAAAACATATATGATGTGATTACGAATACTATATGAGATTTTGAGGGTCTCTAAAATCTTGACATGTTTGTCAAAATATTTTTACTAATGAAAATATTGCGACCTTAGTTTTTGTAAAATCTGGACGTGAAAAGCAGACTAACAGAACTCCAACCATATCTTTATGTTAACTGTGGTTATATTAATTTTAGTTATATAGCCACTTTTTGTTCCTTTTATCCTTGATATTGAGTGTACGAACAAATATTTCATGGTCCAAATAATCCAACGCGTCATGGATTATTTGTACCCAAATGCGAACAGATAATCCAAAATTTCCGCGTCAGCGCCTGCCAAGTGCGAACAAATAAGCCAAACAAAAGTTTCGCTGGGATCAAATAATCCAAGATAAAATTTTGCTTATTTTCATTTGCTTTAACGCTTAATTTTAAAGAATAAAACTAGCAATAAACATTTTTTGTGTTAATAATATTTGGTTTTATTTTTTATATTTTTGAATTTTACATTATTAAGTTTTACGACTGTTTATATTAAAAATATGTACTTAGTTTCTTTTTCAATTTTTTATATAGAAAGAAAAGTTTATTTTTTTAGCAATACAAACCACAAAATAAATACATAAATTAGTAAAATTATATGAATATCACACAAGCATTACCAGGTATCAATATTTTATGTACAAATACAATAAAAAAAATTAAATTATTAAACACAATACATAGACAAAATAGGTAGGGAGACACCTTTAAAAAAATGTTTTACAAGAGAGTATTTTGTTAAAATTAAAATGTATTTTGTCACAAAATAAGATTTGTCATAATAAAACAGAAAAATATGGGCTGTGTGCGATCCAGTAGCAACACAGCTTTATTAATAGTGTATGAAAAAAAAATTAGATTGCTAAAAAAAATTGCTCAGAAGGCTGAGGCTTAGGCTTAGGCTTCAGCACTGATAATGAGAAATCACTTACTGAGAGGGTTTTGACAATTTATAACAAGTTCCTAAAGGTTTTAAGTGAATTGTTGGTAACCTGAGAGGCATTTAGAGAATTCCAACAGGGAATAGCTCGATAAGGAAAACAAAACTTTCTGACATTAATTCTGCATTCCTCGATTTGTAGTTTAAAAGGGTGACCTCGAGTGTTTTGGGTGTTAAAATTAAAAAAATCATTTGATTTGAGGCAAGATTTTCCATTAATTATTTTATATATTTCACACAGGTCAGTTTTAGTTCTTCTCACTGAAAGTTTCTCAAGTTTCAAAAAGGCTAATCTGTTTTCATAACTACAATAACCAAGACCACAGCATCTGAATAATCTTCTTGTGTAATATTTCTGAACTTTCTCAATTAAATTGACATCTTTTGTCAGATAAGGATTCCAAATTACACTTCCATATTCAAGCAGTGGGCGAATATAGGATTTATAAGCACATAACAAGTTTTGAACAGATTTAGCTGTAAAAGAATGAAAAATCAAAGCAGACCTTTTCATTGCTGAATCTGCAATTCTTTGACAATGGTGCGAAAACTTTAGGTCATGTGACATATAAATTCCTAGATCCTTAACCACAGTTGCCTTTTTTAAAGGGTTATTATTTATTTTATATTCATTACAGGTTAAATCATTAAAAGGCCCAATATGAAAAGTTTCACACTTATCCTCAGCCAGATTTAGCTGCCATTTTTTTGCCCACTCTGCCACACTGTCAAGATCTTTTTGCATATTTGAAGCCTGAAGATACATATCCTCTTTATTATTTGGAGAAAATTCTGTAAAAATCTTCGCATCATCTGCAAAGAGTTTAATTTTAGAGTTTTTAACACAATCAAAAATGTCATTAATGTATATCAAAAATAAAAGTGGTCCCAGAACTGAACCTTGTGGAACAGAACTGGTAACTTTGTAAGATGAAGAAGTGGAGTTGTTAATGACTACTTTTAAAGAACGATTGGATAAAAACGCCTTGATCCAATTAAGAAAATTTCCTGTGACTCCATATTTTTCTAATTTTTACAAAAGTTTTTCATGAGAAACTGTGTCGAAAGCTTTGGCAAAATCCAAATAAACCACATCTATAGATTTTTTGTTTTTCAGAGCTAAGGTCCAATCATTTAATGCTTCAATTAGTTGCGTAACAGTTGAACTTTTATCCTTAAAACCATGTTGAAACCTAGACAAAATGTTATGGAAAAAGGAGAAAAGTTTGTCACAAACTAAACGCTCCATTGTCTTGCAACAATTAGAAGTTAAAGAAATTGGACGATAGTTTTCTTTTCTGTTTTTTAATTTTTTTTTGAAAATAGGAATAACTAAAGCTATTAGCCAATCACTTGGAAGTTTTCCAGTTTCAAAAGATGTGTTAAAAATTTTGGCTAGTGGTTCGGCAATTACTTTGGCTATGCGCTTTAAAAAATAGGCAGGAATACAGTCAGGCGTTTTGGATAGCTTATTTGGCAATTTTTTTAAAGCTTTTAAAACATCTTTTGTTGAAAATTTCATACTAGTTAGTATGTTTGTATTTTCCGCCTCAAAAGGTGGAAGATTTCCATCATCACAGGGTGGAAGATATATTTCATGAATAAATTCGCAATAGATTGTCCTTTGGGAAACAAGCTTCTTAAAATGTAAACAAACACGAAGGATAAAGCGTTTATTGATATCATGGTGAAACATTTTGAAAATTCACACTTGTCATCGTCAGGCAACTAAAAATTATATATTTGTAAACACGACAACAAATATTTCAAAACTGTACGAATCATATAAATAATTAAGCCCTATTACTAAATAAACAACGAAAGATAGGGAGTAAGTATAAATAAATTTTTATTTTGCTTTATTTATTTATAAAAAAAAATATTTGTAAACAAAGTACTCTCTTAACCTTTCTTGGTAAACTTTTCAAACTGCGTGTAGTCAGACTGACAATTAATCTATTTGTAAGAATTACTTCTAATTTTGCAAAAATATATACATAGTGGTTTGCAATGTTTTTTGAAACTTGTTTGTAGTTTCTTCAAATTTTATAGTCGATAAACATATTGTGAATGTAAAAATGTAAAACAATAAATGTAAAACATAAAAAATAAATGTAAAACAAAGTGCATTAAAACAACATACACCAATTAACATCGATAATATTGCAAGTATTGACCAGGGGTGGTATGCTGAAGGTTTAATCCGACTTAAAGTTAATCTGAGATTAGCGATTGTCGACACACAGTAAACATACTAGCAGTATCGATTAAATAATCTAGTTTAACGAATTTAATCTGAGATTAGGTTTAATCTCGGATTAAATCGTCACTAACTCGAGATTAAAGTGTTAATTTATGCAAATTTTTAAACCACCTCTGGAGGTGGATTAAAAATTTGCGGGTTTTTCCCGCTAATCTCGGATTAGTGGCGACATAATCTGAGATTAAGTCTATTAAGTCCGTTAACCTAGATTATTCAATCAATACTGTTAGTATGTTTACTGTGTGGCGACAATCGCTAATCTCAGATTAATTTTAAGTCGAATTAAACCTTCAGCATACCACCCCAGATAGATGCAAATAATATTATTATTTTCTAAATTTACAAATTAAAGAATACAGTGGTGCCAGCGCTTTTCTAGGTGAATATATATCAAATAATTTTTTTAAAATTTGTCTACTAAAAAACGTCTTAAATTCGGCCACCCTTAATTTTAGCTACCGGCTACTATTTTTGCCATGCGTAAAGTTGTGTAATGCATTGTGTATGGCCAAATAGATCGTCATGTCATCTATCTACCCATAAACAGTTCATTTCATAACTTTGCTCAAAATTTTAAGAACGGAAAAATGCATAAAATATAACTACAAGAAACTAAAATTTAGTTTTCTTCTTTTAACTTTATATTAAAAGTGGGATAAAAATCGCAGGTCAAAAACTGAAACATTCTATAATTCTAATATTCTCCAAAATACAAATTTTAAAAGTTTTAAGTCAAAGAACTCACATAACGCGCTGCAAAAACTTAAACTCTTTAGCAGAACATTTAAAGACTTCAAACTAAGGAGTTAAAGTCTGTGCACACGCAATCAATGGCAGTTATTTCGGTTTCATAGAAAACTTTTCCAGTTCAGCAATTAATGTTTTTGTTAAGAAGGTAGAAACCCTGTAGAACATTAAACGAAATTAAATAAACTAATAGCGCTAGTATGACCGGTACAAATGTCACCAAAAATAAAAAAAAGTTATATTCAAAGCATTGCTTTACATTTTTTACAAAATTTCTTTCATAGAAGTTCCACCAAGTTTTATCCACTAAAAACAATTAAAATTAATTAAACCGGCTAACAGCGTGTTAAAACTAAAAAATGGCGCGAGAAATAAAACAAAAAACCCTTTGTGTCTCAATATTTGTAAAACTTGTAAAATAGTTTGTGATATTAAATATTTGCAATAACAGTTTGTAAAATTGCAACTTCGCAAAATAAAGTGAAGGGATTTTACAAACGGGTCTAAGAGAGTAGGTAATAAAACAGAAAAAACACGTACCCACAAGTTTAAGCAATTATGTTGGATAGGATTGGAATAAAAAATTTTAAAGGAAAAAGTACAAAAAACAACTACAAAATAGATAGCGTAAAATTACAATATGGTATAAAAATGAAAATATACGTAAGAACTGGGACAGTATAAATTAAACAATTAATTTTAATAATTAATAAAAAGCAAAAGCATGACAAAAAACACATTTGTATAAAACTTAAATGTTTAAAGCGCGGACGGAAGAATTTTTTGGACGGAATTTTTGTACAGGAATAAAAAGGAATATTTATGACGTTTGCCTATAAAATATTATAAAACGACAATTTAAAAAAAACGACGAAAGAAACAATAAATTGTAAAAAAAATATTATAAACTTGTAAAACGAGGAAGATAAACAATTTATTGATAGGGTGAATAAAAAAAACCGGAAAAGGGTAAAGAAAGACACGTTTATAATGAGGAACTTTGGATGTTGAGTAATAAAAACAAAAAATGGGGCGTAAAAAATTGAGTAAAAACATTAAAAAAATGATAAAGCATGGACATTACATACATTCTAAAGGAACTGAAGAATTTTTGTTATTTAACTCTGGTTTATCTTGATGTATAAATAAATTTTCCTTAATTAATAAATAAAACAAGTTGCTGTCACTAGTTAGAATGTTAAAATCTCTAAAACTGGGCATGATGCTTAAATTACAATGTCAGAAAATGGTCATTGATTGCAGAAATCCCGTGCTCGTAAGTTTCTTTCCAGTTTTTAATATGCTAAGTTTATACTTATCTACAATCAACTAGAAAATATTATTTGAGGAATGTGGCACAGTAGAAAATGCTTGGCAGAGATTCAAGGATATTTTGTTGTTAGGTATCAATAGACATGTCCCTGGAAAAAAAATATTTACAAACAAAAAAAAAATTGTACAATATCCAATAAAAACCAAACAAAAAACAAAAAAACAAGAAAACGAAAAAACAAATAAGAAAACTACAAAATCAAAAAAAAAAACCTTGGCGGAAGGGGAAAAAAAAAGAAAAAACCAGAGCAGAAAAAAAAAAAATGCAAAGTATACAAAAATAAAGTTAGAGATTTTAACACTAATAAAGAAACAAAAATTTTAAATTCTGGGGGTTTAAACAATTTTTATAAATTTGTTAATAGTAAAATCAAAACAAAAGAAACTATCCCACCAATTAAAAGAGATGATGGGACATTTGTAACTGAAGACTTTGAAAAAGTTGAACTTTTTGGAAATTATTTTGCTTCTGTTTTTACTGATGATGATAATACTTTGCCAAATTTTAATCCACCGAACATTGGAAAGTTGGACAACATGGTATTTACCACAAAAAAGGTATTTAAGGCCCTAAAAAAGCTCCCAAACAAATTGTCTCGAACACCTGACTGTTTTCCAGCTTACTTTTTAAAACGCTTGGCTAAAGTTATTGCTGAACCTTTGGCAATAATCTTTCAGATGTCTTTTGATTTTGGAGAATTACCACTTGATTGGAAAATAGCTTTATTAAACTTACTGTTTAAAAAAGGCACTAAAAGCCTAAAAGAAAATTATCGTCCAATTTCACTTACATCTTTTTCTTGTAAACTAATGGAACAGCTTGTCAAAGAAGAACTGCTTGTCTTTTTCCATATCATTTTGTCAAGGTTTCAACATGGTTTTAAGGCAAAAAGTTCTACAATAACACAGCTGTTGGAAACTTTTAATGAGTGGACGCTAGCACTAAAAGACAAATTTCTAATTGATGTCATTTACTTGGATTTTGCCAAGGCCTTTGACACCGTGTCACATCAAAAATTGTTATATAAGCTAGAAAAATATGGTGTTTCTGGTAAATTTTTAAAATGGATAAAAGAATTTTTAGTTGGGCGGGAAATTAAAGTTGTAATTAATAACTCAGTATCCAAATCATTTCCTGTAAGAAGTTCAGTTCCTCAGGGTTCTGTTTTAGGTCCATTTTTGTTCTTGGTATATATTAATGATATTGTTGATTGTGTTAAGTTCTCACAAATTAGACTCTTTGCAGATGATATAAAGTTGTTTGTAAAATCTTCATCTAAAGATTACCACATTCAAACCTTGAGACTTCAGCAAGATTTAGATAGAATACACAGCTGGTCACAAGACTGGCAACTGCAGTTATCTAATCACAAATGTGAAGTTCTTCATATTCGAAATCATAGCAAAGAGTTAATTTGTAAATATAAGCTTGGTAATAACGTACTTGCAACTACAGAATTGGTGCGTGACCTAGGTGTTTATATATCCCATGATCTGAAATTCTCTAAACACTGTGAAATCACAGCAAAAAAAGCTATGAGAGTGACATCACTAATTTTTAGAACATTCAACTCAAACTCTAGAAATAATTTTCTCAGAGCATATAAGTCCTATGTTAGACCAATTCTGGAGTATGCTAGTGCAGTTTGGAACCCTTATTTACAAAAGGATATAAACATTTTGGAAAAAGTGCAACAAAATTTCACTAGGCGTTTGTTTTATAAATGCAAGTTGTTACCTGTTGGTTATGAACATAGACTGAATTACCTAGGTTTAGAAAGATTAAAGGATCGAAGAGACAAAATTGATTTATATGAGTGCTTTAAAATTATACATTGCTTAAACAATTTTCAAACCAATGATTTTTTTAAGTTTAACCTGCAGCCCACCCGTGGTCATCCATTTAAATTGGCAATGGAAGACTGCCGAATTAATGCAAGGAAATTTTCTTTGCAAATAGGGTTGTTACACCTTGGAACAATCTACTCCCATCTCAAGTAACTGTCGATTCTTTGGATGCATTCAAGAAGAGTTTTGGAACTGACTTAAATAAGCGCTCTTTTTGAGCCTTTAAAGTCATATCAGATAGCTATGTTCATTGATAATTAGTTACAATTGTGATTCATATTGGCGGCAATTAAGTCGCAGATTTGATGTTGTTGATTAAAAAAAAAAAAAAAAAAAAAAAGATCCGAAGATGTTCAGCTATTCTGGTGCCTATATGACGGTATGTTTTATCATAGTACCGTACCAAACAGGTAGGACAAGTAAATGAATATACGACACCAGAACGAAACAAAAACGGGCCTCTATTTTTAAATGGAAAAAAGCCACGAATACGAAAAGAAGGCTTAAAACTAAAACTAAGCTTAAAAAACACAGTTCTAAAACTAACTTGGGGTAAATGATTATAAAACAATTTAGCAAGTTTCTTTTTTTACAGCCAAAGAGTAGACTCCTAAATAAGGTAAAACAGTGCAAACAGATAAATTTTAAGCAGTATGAACTAATGGTTTAAAATTGGGACCCGACAATTTTTCCATAAAAAATTGATTAATTATTGGATGTAACTATAGGTATAACCATTTTTTTCTAAGAAACATTTTAACGTTTTAAACTCCTCCCAGAAACATAGAAAACTGCTAGATAAACGGTATGAACGAAAAACCATTCCTAAAGCAGGCTTCTTTTAAACGAATCTGGTACAAAACTGTTAAAATTAGTGTAGACGCCGCTAAAAATTGGTTTTCGATATACTGAAATTGAAAAACCTGTTGAAGATTTAGAAATTAAAATGTCCAAAAAAGTAAGGTATTATTAAATTCTTCATTATATGTAAATTTGATAGATTTATTGAAGGCCTTTTCCCCCGCTACAACCGTGAAACCTTCGTACAACAAAGGTAAAACCTTCGTCTCACGGTGGTCGTATTTTCCTATGACAAATGTCGTACGTAAACCTTACCGAGGTAAGCTCTTTGCATGACCTAGGTTTTACTTCCGTCATACACAATTTTTTGCGCGCGAATAGTGCCCAGTGAGCGAGCAAATTGAAATGGTTAAAGCTGTACGGTAGCAATACGCAAATTTTTACAACATGAAATATCCTACGTAATCTCTGACACTGTATCCCTGACAAATATTTGCATATTGCCACTGTACCGCTTTAACCATTTCAATTTGCTCGCTCACTGGGCACCACTCGCCCAAAAAATTAGGTATGACGGAAGTATGACATAGGTCGCACGAACGGTTCACGGTTGTAACCCAGGAAAAGGCAATTACAGGAACAGGTTAAGTAATTAAGAAAAAGTTTGATATGCGCTTGATCTTTGAAGAGAAGAAAACAGTCGTCGATGTAACGCTTATAGAGGACCGGTTTGTAATCGAGTGGACAATGGTTTAACCAATTTTTTTCCTGAAAATTCATAAACGCGTTAGCTAAATATGGTCCTAGTGGGCTGCCCATAGAAATTCCGTCAATTTGTTGATATAATTATGAGTTAAATAAAAAAACTGAGTTATTAACTGAAAGTTGCAAAAGCTCTTTGAGATCGTTTTTATTAACAAATGACCATGTCCAAAATTCTGTTCAATAAAGGCTATTAATGCATATATATTGTTTCTTGAAGAGAAATCTTCGTGAATATGTTTTTTACAACGAAACTAGCCATAATTAGTTTTTCAGGTGAGTTGGTTTGATAGCTCGTGATTTCCAGTGCAAAATTTAATGAATCGGTTTTAGTAAAAGATTTAGTTGTTATTGGTGACAATATTGGTACTAAAAACTGAAATTTTGTCAGTTGCGGTTCCGATTGCCGATAAAATGGGTCGAAGTGGGTAATCTGGTTTGTGGACTTTTGTTAATCCGTACATGCGTCCAGGTTGGGAGCCACTGGGAATTAATTGTTCAAAAAATTCGGAGGAAATACAATCGCGGTTTTTAAGAGTTTTTAAACTGGATCGAACGAGCTCTTCTTAATTAAAAATAAAATTTAAACGTTTGTCTAGGTTAGGATTGTTTTTTAAATTTTCTTCCCAAAATTTTGAAGAATCAGAAAGAATTGTTTGCATTTTTTTGTGTATAAACATTTTTGTCCAAGATTACAACACAATTCCTTTTGTAAGCTGATTGAATAATGATATCTTTATTAGTTGATAACTGTTTGAGTCCTTTCATTTCAGCACGAGATAATGGAGAAATAGTTTGGTTTTGCTGGTAGCTAAAAAATGATGAAAGCGCTGTTTGCTGGATGGTCGATTGTAGCAGTTCCTTATTTTCATTGTAAAGCGGAAGATTTGAAACTTTTCTGTAAAGAATTTCAAACGGAAGGAGATAGTCCGTGGATTTAAGACGTTTTGGTGGGAGTGAAAAGTCCAAACCCGTACATAATGCTCTTTCTTGATTGGATAAGTGGAACTGAAGAGAGATTTTTAATAACTTTTGTAGAGTCATGGCTAGATTTAAGCTGAGATTTTTGAAGATTTTCAAACTTTCGTTTTTTTATACCATAATTTCATGAATATATTTTATTTTTGAAACATATTTGAGACAATTTTTTTCAAAAGTTTAATATGCTAATGTTTCCAAAAGCAACTGCACAGTACTGCACAACAATACGCACAGTCTTTGATACATGAAAAATATGAAGGATTCCTAAGGATTTCCCAAGGATTCCTAAACACATATTTTACAAAGTGACAACTATTTGCTGTTTTTTCTGCAACATAAAAAACAATTGTGCTGTGATCCTTGTAATATTCCCCAACAAAATATGATTTGTGTCCCTCTTGTTTTATTTTGTGTCCCTCTTTTTTTTTAGTGTCATTTAGATTTTATTCCTTTGACATGTTTTTGCTAGATCAACTGGTTTTGCCGTCGCGGCATTCTTTATGGGGATTAATTTGCCAGCGCAGTTCATTGCTTAGGGTGATTATCTGGTGAGGACTGAGATCGTGGGTGGTAAAACTGGACTTGAGATAATGAACCTGGGAACAAAAGACGTGAGAAAGACGTGAATCTTTCTTTTGGAGAAAAACACCAAAAAAAATTTAGGAAAAGGGGGAAATAATATTTGGTGAAAGACGAAAAAATGTGTTTTTACCGAGCTGGAAGGTTTTAAATTTGCCGCATATATATTAAAACATTAGGGGGACATGACTGAGTAGATTACGCACATGACAGTGAACGCAGATTTTTTTAAATCCTTTTTTTGCAAACTACACGAAAATTAACTTTAAAATAAACTTTATCCGTCAAAAAATTAGCATTTCAGTTTGAAATTAATTTGAATCATCCTATATTTGCATTGTTTTTGATTATCTCACGGTTTTAACTAATTTAGCCTTAAGCACTACAAGCTATAACAATATGCGTTACTGCATTTTGCGACCAGTTTTAAAATTGAATCGATATTTAAAAGGGCAAAATGAGTCTGGACTATTTTTGCAGGAATTTCGTACAAATTCTACTGTTTTAGAATTTTCTTTAAGAAAAACATAAAATAAAATACAAAAAAACTGAGCCTAGGCAAATATTAATGTTAAATTTAGAAATTTTTATATATAAGTGAAAAAAACACGCCTAAAAAATGGGCAAAAAATTAGTCATGTTACAACACTAGTTTAAACAGATAAAATTTTTTCATCAAATTACGGTTTGTTACAATAATTTACAGGGGAAAGAAAAGCAAAAAATAAATAAGAGTAATTTATTGTAAAATCGTAATTTGATTGAAAAAAAAACATAATACTTACACGCACGTTAGAAACAGTAATTCAAGGGAAAGCAGTAAATTTGCGCAAAAACAATTAAAAATAAAAGAAAGAATTCTATTTTTTTGAAAATTATAAATTTCATAAAAAAAATCACAATCGCCAAAAAAAACGAATAATAAAGTTTAAAAAGCATCTTAAACTTTTAAAAAAAAATTAGAATTGTTAAATTTCGTAAAAAAATTGAGATTTCCCAAAAAACAAAAAACAAACGAATATTGAGGTGTAAAAGGAATTCCAAATTTTTTTAAAATTGCTAAATTTTGTAAAAAAAAATTACTGTCGCCATAAAACGAATATTTAGTTTTAAAAAGCATCTTAAATTTTTTAAAAAGATCAAAAAAATTACAAAAGTGCATGTTTCTGCGCATTTAAGAAAAAACATTTTCTCAAACCGCGTCATCAGCACCATACCCACCTGAATAAAATTGACCTCATAAAAATATCTTTTAAATTTGAAATTATAATCAATTTTAGGCATAAAATAAAAAACAAACTTATTCGCAGTTTTTAAAACAAAAAAAATGTAGTCAATTTTGTATCAAGTGAGTTGTGGACATGCACGTTTACGAAAAAAAAGGAAAAAAAGAGTCATTAGTCGTTCTTATTATTACCGCCATTATTATTATGGCAAAAAAACGAATATTAAGTTTAAAAAAAACATCTTAAATTTTGTTAAAAAATTAGAATTATTAAATTTGTTAAATAAAAACTTGAAAACAAGATGTGTTCTAATTTTTCTTGAATTAATTGTTAAATTTTGAAAAAAATTTCGGTTGTTTAAAAAAACAGAATATTATAGTTTAAATTATCTTAATTTTTTTTTAAATTTAGAAATTTTAAATATTGTTAAAAAACTGAATATTCAGGTTTAAAAACCTGAAAACCGGCGGTCTAGTGCCCTAAAAACCGGCGGTCTCTGCATATAATAGCGCAATAATTATGAAAAAACTAACAACATCTTATGCTCAAGTAAACTTAAGACTCTGAGACTTTTAACATTTTAAACTGCCGACTTATTTTATCAATGAAATTTAAAAACTCTTCAAATTTTAGTGCAAAAAAATTTTGAAGCCCCATTTTAAATCCGGCTTTATAAATAACCCCAAAAAAGTTTGTTTAGATATTCCAAAAAATAATTCTGTTTTGTGAAGCCCATCATTTTTTTAAATAATCATTTCCGTGGCAAATATTTACAAAATATTATCAAGAAAATAAAAGAAAAACTAAAGTTTATTAAAAATATAGCGCGTTTAAGGCCTTTTTGCACGAAAGCAAAAAATCTCGAAGCCTTAATTTAACAGCCCTTTTAAATAAATATATAACCCAATCAATTTGAAAAACCCGTTTCTTGGGACGTTATAGAAAGAGAGAAAAAGACAAAAAAGTGTATTTTTTGAAATTTTAATGATTATCACGTTTGTATCTTTTTCTTGTAAATAACAAAAAAAAACGAGTTTTGACAAAGCGAAACGAAACCATTTGCAAAGGGCGATAAATCTTGAAGCCCCATTTTCAGGCATGGCCCTTTTTTTGTGATAGCGGGACCCTTTTTTGGGGGGCGACGCGTGATGACGAGATGGAGCTCAGGAGTGGGATAGATAACAAAAGAATTTGGTTGGCCCGTGTTTGAGAGGTAATTAATATTCAGGAAATTTGATTAAATTGTGTTGTTTTTCTAAGAAAAAATAAATTAACAATAAATATTATTTAAAAACAGAAAATTTTCAACTGTTAAAAAAACAAGCACGAACCTTTTGAGCGTTAAAAAATCAGAGGAGCTAAAGGAGCTCATTTTTTAGCGCTTCTCTTTTTGACCGCATAATTTTTTTAGAATTCGAAAGAAAAATTAATAAAAAAGTATTTTTGATGCAAATGAGTTTATTTTTCATTTTTTTGCAAAAACAAAAAAATATTTTTAGAAAAACAAAATATTTTATTAGCGAGAAAAATGCGGTTAACTGGTGACCACGCCCATAATAAATGATGAAGAAAAAAAAAGTTTGGAAGTTTGAACCCTCTATTAATTAACTTTGAGTAAATGTGTTTCAAATTAAATAAGCTTAAAATCGCTTATTTAACAGGCAGAGTTCCAAAGCTCCTTTCATTTTAAAGAGCTCCGGATCGTGATATTTGAGGGCCGAAACATCACTAACATTGAGATATCATTAACCTTTCACCTCTTACTGTAAGTGTCGAAACTTTTGAAAGACCAGGCTTTTTAAACTTAAATTGAAAGTACAGTTTACAAAATATAACTTTTACTACCATTTGCTAACGGTCTTTTAAAAGAAAATTCCAAAACATCGGGAAAATAACAACTTTAGTTGTGAAGTAACAAAGATTGTTTTATTTAAAAATTTTAGTGGCTCGACGGAACCGAAATCTTGAGCCTTGATTTTAATAATTAATAGAGGGTTCAAACTTCCAAACTTTTTTTCTTCATCATTTATTATGGGCGTGGTCACCAGCTAACCGCATTTTTCTTGCTAATAAAATATTTTGTTTTTCCAAAAATATTTTTTGTTTTTGTAAAAAAATGAAAAATAAACTCATTTGCATCAAAAATACTTTTTTATTAATTTTTCTTTCAAATTCTAAAAAAATTATGCGGTAAAAAAGAGAAGCGCTAAAAAATGAGCTCCTTTAGCTCCTCTGATTTTTTTTACGCTCAAAAGGTTCGTGCTTGTTTTTTTAACAGTTGAAAATTTTCTGTTTTTAAATAATATTTATTGCTAATTTATTTTTTCTTAGAAAACCAACACGATTTAATCAAATTTCCTGAATATTAATTACCTCTCAAACACGGGCCAACACAATTCTTTTGTTATCTATCCCACTCGTGAGCTCCATCTCGTCATCACGTGTCGCCCCCCAAAAAAGGGTCCCACTATCACAAAAAAGGGCCCCGCCTGGAAATGGGGCTTCGAGATTTATCGCCCTTTGCAAATGGTCTCGTTTCGCTTTGTCAAAACTTGTTTTTTTTGTTATTTACAAAAAAAAGATACAAACTTGATAATCATTAAAGTTTCAAAAAATACATTTTTTTGTCTTTTTCTCTCTTTCTATAACGTCCCAAGAAACGGGTTTTTCAAATTGATTGGGTTATATATTTATTTAAAAGGGCTGTTAAAATAAGGCTTCGAGATTTTCACTTCAGCGCTCACCCTTTCTTCGCTCCAAAGAGCAGACGCCTCATTTACCCCACCTTTGCCGATTGACCCCGACTTTGCCGATTGACCCCGCGTCTGCGGGTGTAACTCCCAGCATTCTTTTTTATTTGCATAATTCGCTGATTTTCTTTACACAACGGCAAAAACAAGCGAGCGAAAATAATTAAAATTGTTAAAAACTTTTTTTTGTCGTTTGCTGCTATTTTTCGTTCGTTTAAAACTTACCCAGATTTTGCCGTTAAATTTATATGCGTTTTATGTTTTTATAAAGTGGCAAATTAAGCTGAGATTTGTGAGTATAGTGATTTTTCACCGGTTTATTTAAACAGAATTTTCCGTATTTTTTTTAGGTTTTTAAACATATCTGGAGTTTTTGATCCCTTTAAAACTTTTTTCTTATATGTTACCTTTTATATTCAAAAAAAGTTCACCAGATAGATATATTTTTATTCGTACAAAATTTACCAAGATAAAAAATTGTCATTAAAGATTTAGAATCTGTTATTTATTTTTATAAATAGTTCATAGTTCGTTAATTCGTAATGGAGGAATTATACGACCTGCCGAGGTGGGAGCCAGGAGGCTTTAGTCGACCCACCCGGTGAATGCAGCAAAAAAATTTAAATTTATTATTATTTTATTTATTATTTTAGCCCCAACTATTCGTTTTTATTGAGAATTTGTATTTTCCCTTTTTTTTCTTCGCGTGATTTTTTACTTGTATAATCCATGTAAACGGTGTAATTTCATATAACAAACTAGTTAAATTTTTTTTTCGATCAATTACAATTTTTACGATAAATCGTAAGCAAAATTTTTGTGTTTTCAGCTTTTTAAACATGACGTTAAAAAACAAATTGGATACCTTTAAACCTGAATATTCTGTTTTTTAAAACGACTAGATTTTTTACAAAATTTAACATTTTGTAATTTAAAAAAAATTAAGATAATTTAAACTATAATATTCTGTTTTTTTAAACGACCGAATTTTATTTCAAAATTTAACAATTAATTCAAGAAAAATTAGAACACATCTTGCTTTTAAGTTTTTATTTAACAAATTTAATAATTCTAATTTTTTAACAAAATTTAAGATGTCTTTTAAAACTTAATATTCGTTTTTTTTTGCCATAATAATAATGGCGTTAATAATAAGAACGACTAATGACTCTTTTTTTCCTTTTTTTTTCGTAAACGTGCATGTCCACAACTCACTTGATACAAAATTGACTACATTTTTTTTGTTTTAAAAACTGCGAATAAGTTTGTTTTTTATTTTATGCCTAAAATTGCTTATAATTTCAAATTTAAAAGATATTTTTATGAGGTCAATTTTATTCAGGTGGGTATGGTGCTGATGACGCGGTTTGAGACAATGTTTTTTCTTAAATGCGCAGAAACATGCACTTTCGTAATTTTTTTGATCTTTTTTAAAAATTTAAAATGCTTTTTAAAACTTAATATTCGTTTTTTGGCGACCGTAATTTTTTTTACAAAATTTAGCAATTTTAAAAAATTTTGGAATTCCTTTTACACCTCAATATTCGTTTGTTTTTTGTTTGTTTTTTTTTTCGAAATCTCAATTTTTTTACGAAATTTAACAATTCTAATTTTTTTTAAAAAATTTAAGATGCTTTTTAAACTTTTTTATTCGTTGTTTTTTGGCGATTGTAATTTTTTTTACGAAATTTAACAATTTTCAAAAATTTATAATTCTTTCTTTTATTTTTAATTGTTTTTGCGAAAATTTACTGCTTTCCCTTGAATTACTGTTTCTAACGTGCGTGTAAGTATTATGTTTTTTTTTCAATCAAATTACGATTTTACAATAAATTACTCTTATTTATTTTTTGCTTTTCTTTCCCCTCTAATTATTGTAACAAACCGTAATTTGATGAAAAAATTTTACCTGTTGAAACTAGTGTTGTAACATGACTAATTTTTTTGCCCATTTTTTTAAGCGTGTTTTTTTCACTTATATATAAAAATTAATAAATTTAACATTAATATTTGCTTAGGCTCAGTTTTTTTGTATTTTATTTTATGTTTTTCTTAAAGAAAATTCTAAAACAGTAGAATTTGTACGAAATTCCTGCAAAAAATAGTCCAGACTCATTTTGCCCTTTTAAATATCGCTCCAATTTTAAAACTGGTCGCAAAATACAGTAACGCATACTGTTATAGCTTGTAGTGCATAAGGCTAAATTAGTTAAAACCGTGAGATAATCAAAAACAATGCAAATATAGGATGATTCAAATTAATTTCAAACTGAAATGATAATTTTTTGACGGATAAAGTTTATTTTAAAGTTAATTTTCGTGTAGTTTGCAAAAAAAGGATTTAAAAAAATCTGCGTTCACTGTCATGTACGTAATCTATTCAGTCATGTCCCCCTAATGTTTTAATATATATGCGGCAAATTTAAAACCTTCCAGCTCCGTAAAAACACATTTTTTCGTCTTTCACCAAATATTATTTCCCCCTTTTCCTAAATTTTTTTTGGTGTTTTTCTCCAAAAGAAAGATTGACGTCTTTCTCACGTCTTTGTTCCCAGGTTCATTATCTCAAGTCCAGTTTTACGACCCACGATCTCAGTCCTCGCCAGATAATCACCCTAAACAATGAACTGCGCTGGCAAATTAATCCCCATAAAGAATGCCGCGACGGCAAAACCAGTTGATCTAGCAAAAACATGTCAATGGAATAAAATCTAAATGACACTAAAAAAAACCAGAGGTACACAAAATAAAACAAGAGGGACATATTATATTTTGTTGGGGGATAATACAAGGATCACAGCACAACACAATATATATGCATTAATAGCCTTTATTGAACAGAATTTTGGACATGGTCATTTGTTAATAAAAACGATCTCAAAGAGCTTTTGCAACTTTCAGTTAATAACTCAGTTTTTTTATTTAACTCATAATTATATCAACAAATTGACGGAATTTCTATGGGCAGCCCACTAGGACCATATTTAGCTAACGCGTTTATGAATTTTCAGGAAAAAAATTGGTTAAACCATTGTCCACTCGATTACAAACCGGTCCTCTATACGCGTTACATCGACGACTGTTTTCTTCTTCAAAGATCAAGCGCATATCAAACTTTTTCTTAATTACTTAACCTGTTCCTGTAATTGCCTTTTCCTGGGTTACAACCGTGAACCGTTCGTGCGACCTATGTCATACTTCCGTCATACCTAATTTTTTGGGCGAGTGGTGCCCAGTGAGCGAGCAAATTGAAATGGTTAAAGCGGTACAGTGGCAATATGCAAATATTTGTCAGGGATACAGTGTCAGAGATTACGTAGGATATTTCATGTTGTAAATTTTGCGTATTGCTACCGTACAGCTTTAACCATTTCAATTTGCTCGCTCACTGGGAACTATTCCCGCACAAAAATTATGTATGACGAAAATAAAACCTAGGTCATGCAAAGAGTTTACCACGGTAAGGTTTACGTACGACATTTGTCATAGAAAAATACGACCACCGTGAGACGAAGATTTTACCTTTGTTGTATGAAGGTTTCACGGTTGTAACGGAGGAAAAGGCCTTCAATAAATCTATCAAATTTACATATAATGAAGAATTTAATAATACCTTACTTTTTTGGACATTTTTAATTTCTAAATCTTCAACAGGTTTTTCAATTTCAGTATATCGAAAACCAATTTTTAGCGGCGTCTACACTAATTTTAACAGTTTTGTACCAGATTCGTTTAAAAGAAGCCTGTTTTAGGATAGTTTTTTCGTTCATACCGTTTATCTAGCAGGTTTTCTATGTTTTCTAGAAAAGTATGAAAATGTTAAAATGTTACTTAGATAAAAAATGCTATACCTATAGTTACATCCAATAATTAATCAATTTTTATGGAAAAATTGTCGGGTCCCAATTTTAAACCATTAGTTCATACTGCTTAAAATTTATCTGTTTGCACTGTTTTACCTTATTTAGGAGTCTACTCTTTGGCTGTAAAAAGAAACTTGCTAAATTGTTTTATAATCATTTACCCAAGTTAGTTTTAGAACTGTGTTTTTTAAGCTTAGTTTTAGTTTTAAGCCTTCTTTTCGTATTCGTGGCTTTCCATTAAAAATAAAGGCCCATTTTTGTTTTGTTCTGGTGCCTATATTCATTTACTTGTCCTACCTGTTTGGTATGCACTACTACAGATAAAACATACCGTCATATAGGCACCAGAATAGCTGAACATCTTCGGATCTTTTTTTTTTTTTTTCATCAACAACATCAAATCTGCGACTTAAT
>JASAMX010025092.1:0-17366 GCA_030248175.1 Microlaimidae sp. YZB2_3
GTTCTTCGTTCAGTTACGTATTGCTCAAAAATGATTGAGCCTGGCGACAAAACGTAAACTTAGCGGCTGGGTAAGAGGTGCGGCTAGTAGCCACACCTCAAGAATATCGTGCGATCTTAAAATTATTAGGCTCACGCAAAATTTGGTAAAAACCTGGCGGATTCAAACCGTTAGAAAACAACTCACTCTTCCAATCGTGCTCCAATTTTTTATAAGGACATTTGTTTACTTGATAGATAAATAAAAAACTCTCTATAAATATTATATTATAAAACCAATCTAGAAAGTCTCTGATGAAAGCAATTAAGTGATAGGGAAAAAACTAACTTGACTAACTTGACCGGTTTTATTTCTTTCTGCTCTCTGAATAAGAAAGATCATTTCAGCAAAAAACGATGTAATGAAACTTTGGAGTAGCAATGCTTCTAAATTAAGTTGTTAAAATTATATTCAAAGTTTATAAACTAAACGTAAACCTAACATGGCTGCAAAATATTATAATTAAAACATTCCCCTTATTAAATAACCACTCAAATTACGAGAATCTGACGTCACTTTATCAGCCAATTAGTTTTGATTTAATATGGAGTAGGGTAATTGACATAATTTCGGCCACTTTTTTAGTTTTTTTGAATAAATTTTTTCTAGTTTTTCCAATCACCCCAAAATTGTTCTAGAAATCAAACGATAGCTATTTTTGTTATTTCAGTACAAAATTTTAAAATTTATGTTACACTTAAACAGCAGTAGAGGTTTACAGTTTTTTTATACTGACCGAAATTAAGGCGCGAGCCATTAACTTCGTCCACCTAAAAACTGGCTATAACTGTTGCCAAAATAAACAATAAAATTTTTTAAAGGTTGCAAATTTATTTTAGGTATTGTTCTTGGTACATATAACTTAATTTTTTCCCGTTTGCAAACTTTAAAAGTTATTAGCAAGACTTTAAATAATTATGTCAAAACCTTAAAAAAACAAGTTTTAATAACAGGTTTTTTTGTTGATTTGATTTTGGCTTAAAAACCGTCAAAAAAAGTTAAATGAGCAAAAAAATTCTTTATAAATACGCTAGTACGATGATATTTAAAAACAGCAAAAACAGCAGGTTCTTTCACCTAAATTTTACGATGTCCGAAATTAACGGAATCTTAAAATGTGCAGTTAGTTAAACGCATTAACAAATTTTAGCGAAACAGGAACACGATATTTAACAAATTTGAGCCTTAAATAGAAGATAATTTAAGGTTATTATAGTGCTTCGTTCTAAATTTGATTCAGTTTAAACCCAAAGGAAAAAATTAAGAAAATCACAAAAAATTCACTTTTTGTATAAAAATGCTATTATTGCAAAATAACAAAAATAAAAAAAACTTTTGCAGAAACACTTTATTTTTGTGCTAGTAATTTTGTGTTTTAAAAATAAGCCAATTTTCTAGCACTCTAAATTCGTGGCCGAAATTAAGGCCTGGCTGAAATTAAGTCAGATACCCTACTATGGCTTTTTTAAATTTTAAAACTTACAAAAAAAGTAGGAAAATTCGCAAAAAAAACTGGATTTTTAAAGAAAATAAATCGAATGTTTGTAACTTTTTTAAAATGCCCTAAATTTAAATTTTTTTGGATAACCTTTGAAGTATTTAGAGCAAAATTTTTGTTTAGGGTAAATAAATTAATTTGGAATAGCTTTGAGTTTTTCCATTTGTTGTTATTTCGACGATTACAATATTCAAATAATCATAAATCTTTAAATAGAATTATTTAATATAATTATATAAATTATTTCGAAAAGATGCCATTATAATGACATACGCTGACTTAATTTGTTAAATAAGAGTTGCACATTTGTTGTTATTTTATTTATTTTTTTTTTGATTATACTATAGTAGAAATTGCTTGTTATGACTGGTATAAGACAAATTTTACTGCAAAACCAAGATTCTGAATGGTTCGTCGGAAATAAATTAATTATTGTTCACGTTGGGATTTTAAGGCAAATGTCATATAGTATTCGTGACCACGTCAAATATGTTTTGCTCTGTGGGAATGGGTGTGGGAGGAGCTGTCTTAGCCAATTAGCGCTTAGGAAAAATTGATTTCCAATGAATGGGAGATCTCCATTTTTTTTCCTTAGCGCTAATTGGCTAAAAGTGATTGTATAAAGTCATAACTCTGTGAAGATATTTAAGAAATGAAAAACTTCCGTTTAAATGGAAGGGTTTTGACATCGTGTTTTTACTACATGATATATACTTAGTTTCCATAAACTTTAAAATGTTTGAAAAAGCAGTTGCATTTTTAAGCGCTTTATTCAATACATTCCAGCAACATGACTTAAAAAGTTTTTATAAATTATTTTATATAAGAAGTGTTTTAAATGAATCTGCAGTGGCGCTGGTGGATACAGTGTAAATAAAATAAAGTTCATGTGAATTAAAATTAAGGTAAAAAATTAAAACTAAAGTATTAAAGAACGAGCTCAAGTATAAACGTCTATTATGTTATAAATGCTGTTTACTACACTTACTATACTATACTTTTGTGGCATGTTTGTTTTTTTGTTTTTAAACTTTTTTCATTATAATTTTGCTGTTTTCTATTATCATTTAACATATGTGAAGCCTCGTTCTGCACTCTTGAAGTTCTGACACCTCTTTTTTAGGGCAGTGTAAATATAAAAAACATTTTTACACCCTGATTGTAAATTATAACGAAGTATTTATTGAAATAGTAGTGTTTTAACGAATGAAAAAAAAAACATTGGAAGCTGATGTATAGTGGGAGGTAAATTTCACGTGAAATTTTATCCCAAGGGGAACGAAGATCAGGTATAATTCCTGATTAAAATCATATTTTCCCATTTTCATTAGTTACTTGTTATTTTATTAATAATTACATTTATTTATCAGTCACGATCAAAGATGCCAACTAAAACAAGAATTATTTTGCAACATATTTTAATGATATATTGGAATTATATTTAAGTTTTACAAAATCAAAATATATTAGAGTGTATTTATTATACTGCAGATTTATTTTTGTAAAAGTAGAATACTCGTTTTGCAAAATTCTCTAAAATTATAGCAGGAAAAAGGGTGAATTCAGAGAAGGGTATATGCTAAGACAGACAAGATATGAAAAAGTTAAATCTGAAAGTGTACGTATATGAACTATAGGAAAATTTCACTTGGTTTGTCCAGTTATCCACGAAATACACAAATGGGAAATTAAGATAAAAATCTATTTATTTAGTTAATTCTTTATTACACAAATCGAGTGGTAGTTTTTGTATAATATGTAGTAAATGTAAGATTAATTGAAAAATTTATGCTGACAGCAGCTTAAATATCGCAAAATGGCCACTTTTTCACATTTACGGCGAATTCTTACAGCTACAAATTTCATAGTTAATAGTAATGCTTTCGTGACTGTCAGACTTGCTGTGAGCATGATTTTTTTTAATTGCTTTTTCATTTGACTATTGGATAAAACATGAAAAGGGTTTAAAAAAATCATTAAAATAGGTTCGCTATTTTTGGTCTAATGTGACGGTTGACCAGAAAACACATCATATTAGTGCGTATCTTGGATTGAAGCCCTTGACATATAAAAAACTGAATAAAAAACGTGACCCCCCTACAACAAAACATTATTTATATGTCATAATCAATTTTTGATTATTTGTGGATTTCGATCAATATGTCATGACATGTTAAATACGCTTGATTTTTTAAAATTTATACGCTTTATTTATTGTATCACTGTTTTTTAACTCCTGATACGTGTCACACAGTTTGAACATAATACTCCAATCTGATGGTATTTTTAGAAATATTTCTTAACCTTAAATTTTTTTAGAAGCTGATCTTTAAAATTATGAAGAATAGAATTTTCAAGTCTATTTTTCAAATCAAAGTATTTATTCTAGTTAGCAGCATAAAATAGCAAATCCATTTTTTAAGCAAAAATGCAAACCAATCGAGGTCGCTAAACAAATAATGGCAATATAGTTAACTGGAATATGACTCATATATGACTAATATACGTATTAGACATATGCTTGTTTTTATGTTTTTTATTGTTTTTTATGTAAAATTAGAAATGTTTGACTTAAATTTTTAATTGATAAATTGTTTGTTTTTTTTGGAAATTGTTTAATAAAAAATTATGAGTTGAAAATTAAAAAGTCATGCAAAGCATAACAGACCTACCTAAATCTGCTTTCAACTTTTGTTTTAGGTGAAATTTATGTTAATCTCAATTTAAAAAAACAAGTTGTTTTAAGAATATTCTGTAAAAAATCGCCTAAACCATTTTATATCCTGTTTAGCAAATGGGTTGTTTGTCTGTCTGTTTGAATCCGTTTAAAGAAACAAATAAAAAGTAATGTATAGAATATTTTGTCAAGACTGTTTTGTAAATTATTTTTTAAAAACTTATTAAAACTTCTAAAAAATATTCCTAAAAGTGAAAATAATTTGAAACATTTTTCTTAAACTTAAAACAGTTAAATATGTTTGAACTCGTTTATTTAAGCATAAGAAACCTTGAAGGAACATTCATTAACCAACTGCGGATGATAGGAAGGATCATTAGTAATGAAGCGTAATCTATTGTCTACGAATTTTTTAATTTCTTTTTTTTAAACCAACTTATAGTCCATATTATAAAAATGATGCGGACTGGCGACAAAACTGGAACTTTGAAATGTTATATATCCATAACGGAGGTTAAAATATGTGCGGGAATTATATGGGAGCATAGCTTAGACTCTTGGCTATCTTTTGAAAAGGTTAGAAAAAATGTTTTTTTGATGACGTCATCACTACAACCGATGCAGTGAAAAAACCTGGTCCCAAAAAAAAAAACTTTTTTATTAGTATGAGATAAAAAACGCCGGTTGGTATGGTGTTAAAACATACTTTTTTGAGTTTTTTCTGAAAGTTTGAGCGAAATGGGCTCTCTCGAATTTTTTTTATAATGCGTTGAATGCGCCCGGTTTTCGCGAATTTTTTCCACGCTAATACACTGTCCGAATTATATATTTTGATTTGGTTCTTGCTCGAACTGTGTACAATATTGATCTTATTGCTATATATTTAATGTCCGTCAATTTTTATTCCTTACTTTTGACCTAAAAATTTTTTGTGGGGGTTGACCCCCTGGGGCTAGGGGGGCCACACACAAATGCCAAAAATTTTTTTCAAATTTTTTTTTTTCAAAGTCAAAAATTTAAAATTTATCACATATGACGAATTTTGATATATCGTTTGTGTAAAAAAACCTAATATTAAGCTTACAATAAGCTGTCAAAAATGACCAATTTGAAATTTGGAAAGAATCCAAGCCCCTATGCTGGCAGCAGCAAACCTTTAAATTAAAAACTTCTCCAAAAAAATAAACCTTAAAAGTTTATTTTTTTTAAAAATTTCCAGGTTATTTTGTTAAAAAAAACATATTTTCAAAGTAAAAATCCTACTACGAAATTGCCAAATGTCGCAGCTAAAAAATGCTTTTTTTAAGTGTTTTCTTACTTGCAATCATGTTTCCCCGTTTGTCAACACAAAAACAAATTTCTAATACCTAACTATGTCTCTCAACTTTTGCCAATATCCCAATGTAATTTTTTAAAATAATGCTATTTTTTGTGTAAAAACGTTTGAATCCGCAATCTGGTCTGAATTGCGTCATTTTATTGCGGAAGAGCTAATAAAAATAATCAATTATGACGTAATAACAAAAATTTGCATGACGTAAGGAATTATTATGGAATTTTAACGAAAATTTATGTAGTGGTTTCATGATGTTATTTTGACCATTTTCTAATATTTTAAATAAAAATAAATTTTAAAAATTTAAAACTAATTTTTTAAAGTTTATTATTCTTGTAAAACTTTTTAATTGAAAGGTTTGCTGCTGCCAGCATACGGGCTTGGAATCCTTCCAAATTTCAAATTCACCGTTTTTGACAATGTTTTTGACATTTATTGTAAGCTTAATATTAGGTTTTTTTACACAAATGATATATCAAAATTTGTCATATGTGATAAATTTTACATTTTTGATGGTTTTGAAAAAAAAGTTTGAAAAAAATTTTCGGTATTCGTGTTTGGTTCCCCTAGCCCCAGGGGGGTCAACCCCAAAAAAAAATTTTTAGGTCAAAAGTAAGGAATAAAAATTGGCGGACATTTAATACATTGACAAAAATTCGCGAAAAATCGCAAAAACCGCGCGCATTCAACACATTATAAAAAAAATTCGAGCTAGCCGATTGCGCTCAAACTTTAGAAAAACTCAGAAAAGTATGTTTTAATATGCATGCGTTTCTTATCTCGTACTAATAAAAAAGTTTTGCTTTTTGGGACCAGGTTTTTTCACCGCATCGGTTGTAGTGATGACGTCATCAAAAACATTTTTTCTAACCTTTTCAAAAGATAGCCAAGAGTCTAAGCTATGCTCCTATATATATTCCGCACATATTCTAACCTCCGTTATGGATATATAACATTCAAAAGTTCGAGTTTTTTCTCCAGTCTGCATCATTTTTGTATAGACTATAGTTTTTACAAAACACGAAAAACCCGCGGCTTAGCTACCAGTAAATTTTAAAAATTTAAAAAAAAGAATTAAAAATGAAAAAAGTTTTAAAACGTACCTGCGGTAAGCACCATCACTACTAAATTTACTCAAATTAAACAGCTCAAGTTCTTCACAGTGCCGCTGACACTCACTATGTAATTATAAACAAAGAAAATTAGAAGAACTTTATTGAATTTTCTTTTAAAAATAAAACAGTTTGCTGTAAAAAACGCTGCTCATTGTATTTTATCGTAATTAAGTTAAGCAGCTGTTAGTTGTAATCGTTTTAACAAAATTATTTCTTCAGTACTATTTTGCACCAGTACTGTTTTGAGTCAAACGCAAAACGCAATTTTACTCTTTTGGCCCAGTACTCTTTCGTGACAGTACTGTTTTGTGTCAGAGTCGCGTGGTGTAGCGAACGCCACACCGCATTTCATGACAAATTGAACTTATTAAGTACTCAGGAGAGATCTTTATAATTTTAGTGTAAGTATTTATAGTAATAATTCCCATCAATAAAATCTGCTAATCTATTCTTAAGCTTTAATTAGGAGAAATTACATAGCTTAATTAGTTACATTAACCCCATATATGTTGTGGTTTCAGATATAAATGAGTTCAGACACGAAATGACAATTTGTAACACGCAATACTTAGCAATAAAAGCGAAAATCTGAAACCACAATCATTGATATTAATTTTTTTAATCGGATTAGGTTTGACACAATTTTTAAGAAAAATGAAAATTATTAATTTGACTTTGATCTTGCTGGTAAGTTATTTTTTATAACCTTACTGAAGTTTAAAGTAAATTATGATGTCTGTCTAACTTTGTAAAAAATGTTAACTGAGTTGTTGAAATAATTTAAATACCTGCTATTATGAATAAAACATTATTTTTGGAGAATTTTAATTCAGAAACTGTTTGCTTTTTCGTCAAATCTAAACTGTGTATTTCAAACAAATTAGCGTTGTATTTAAAGTTTGAGTTATTATTTAACTGAATATTCAACTAAGTCGAAAACCTATAGTTTGTGATCGATCGATATATCGTATTGACTGTTCAATATCTACAATTATTTAGTAAAGCGTGGTGTGTTAAAAAGTACTGATTTTTGATTATTTTAAGTAAAAACAAAAGTTATTAAAAAATTTCAATTTAAGTAAAGAAAGAGTAAAACAACAAATTTGTGATTTTTTTAAATTTAAGTAAAGTAAAAGTAAAGCTAACAGTCAAAATTATCCTTAAAGGTGATTGCGGAGTCAAATTTTTTATCTTCGATTTAGATAATTTTTTGTAAAACCTTACTTACCCCTGCTTCCAATAGCCCACAAAAATTTTTTTAACAAAATATCTCCAGTGTTTCAGGAGTTATGACCACCAAAATTGCTTTTTTGACAATTCTGTATGTGAAAGATTGCTCAATGCGTATAACGATTAAAGTTACAATTTATGCATTAAAAGATAGCGGCAATGTGCTACTTTAATTTTTTTTTTTTTCTCTGTCTTCAAATCAGAAACAGAAAATATCATACTAGCATAGTTATGCATATTATTCTTCTGTTTTCATCATTTCATTGTTTTATTTTTTCTTTTTCTTTTTTTTTCTTTTGTTTTTTTTTTCACACAACACAAACGCGCAGCCGCCAATAACACAAACATCAAACAGCTCAACAAGCCAAAAAGAGCGCAAAGCAGTCAAAAATCCAATGCATCCAAAGACCACAAGTCACCCAGCCGGAGAATTTCCAAGGACAACCCTTGCAAAAGAAAATCCCAATCCGCAGCTCCATGCCAGAGACCAGGGCGCAACAAAAAAACACAAATAGCAAATTAAAGCCCATTAAATCAGCTCTATCCTATCTTCTAACCGGACAGCTCATACCAAACAAAAAAACCAAATCCAAGAATTTTATACCTTTATCGTTAAAATTGGTGCAGTATTTGTTGAGATAATGCGTTTCTCGTACAAAAACCCTTGATTTTTGGCTAAAAATACGACGTGAAGAAAAAAAAGGTTTCGAAACTTCATAAAATTGCTGCGGTCGTTTGGTGTTTTAACGAAAAAATAGCGAGTTTTTTTGCGGGAAACGCAATATCTCGACAAATACTGCACCAATCTTAAGGATCAAGGTAACAAATTAAAGTATATAGTAGCCGTTTTTTTTAAATGCATAATTTGTAATCGTTATACCCATTGAGCTATCTTTCACGTACAGAAATGTCGAAAAACGCCATTTTTAGAGGGTCATAAGTCATAACATATGAACAACGGGAGATATTTTGTTGAAAAAATTTTTGTGGCTTATTGGTGCAGGCTAAGGTAAGGTAAGGTAAGGTATTGGTAAGATTTTTACAAAAAATAATCAAATCGAAGACAAAAAAGTTTAACTACCTTTAAGTAAAGTAAAAGTAAGACATTTTTTAAGTATAAGTAAGAGTAAAACTATAATAAAAGTAATTTTAAAACGTAGGTATCGACCGGGGCAGAATTATTGCTGATGCCCGGGCCAGGGCCAGGGTCAGGGTAGGAAAATTTTGATTTGTCAGGGCTGGGGCCGGAGTAGAAAATTTTGCCCTGGCCGGGGCTGGAGCCGGGGCAGGATAAAAATTTAGCAGAATTTGTAATTTTGGTCGTTTTTATCAAAAATTCTAATTTTTTTACTGTAAATTATTTGTTTTAGGTAATTAATAGTCACATTTTAGAATTTAAGCACTTGTGTAAGTAGAAAAACTTATTTTTTAATACACAAAGTTTTTTAAGCAGAACAAAAAAATAATTCAATATTTCGATTTTTTTTTAACTTAAATTATTATTTTATTTAGTATACACTACTGTTGTATAAAGTAATGATTTTTTATTATTTTTAGAAAAAGTAAAAGTAATTTTAAAAAAAATTAATTTAAGTAAAGTAAGAGTAAAAATAATTTTTGATATTTTAATTTAAGTAAAGTAAAAATAGAAGTAACGGTCGAGATTTTATTTAAGTTAAAAAAGGCCTATTTTTTAAGCAAAAATAGAAGTAAAATTATAATAAAAATAATTTTGCAACGGAGCAAAACGTCAATTTTGGAGCTCCAGAGCTCAGTTCTAAGGTGTTTTGCTATTTTTATGCATAAATTTTAATTTTGATAAGTTTTTTAGTCTAAGTAAATGGTGGTTTAGCGTGTTAGCGGCTTAAAAAACTTTGTTCTGAGACTCATTTTACAACAAATCCATAGGAAATCTTCTTGTGTTGAAATCACTTATATTTTACTTTAATTAATTTAAGTATTTGTAGGAAAAAATCCGAGTAAAAGTAAAAGTAAGTGAAATTTAACCTTTTGGTATCATTCCGCTGCAAATCCGCAGAATTTGTACCATAATATAAAACCAGTTTTTTTACTTTTTAACGAAATCTTTACTATAACTTCTCTTTATTTTTTACTTCAAAAATTTTAGCAATAAAACGAAGTTAAAAACTTTACTAGTAGGGATTTCGTTGAAAATTTTTGTGAACATGCATATTTGGACATGTACAAGAGATCTACGTTTAAAATAATGTACTTTTGAAGAAGAAATTCTAAGTGGTTTCAAAACCTAAAGAATAATTTTGTTATTCAAACAAATTTTATAACATTTATTATCAAAATCACTAACTAAAAAAAATACTAACTAAATCCCGAAATAATTTTTAACAACCCCAAAAATTATTATCACAATAACTCATCAGAAATCACTGAAATTATACATAAATTATCAATTAATTGCAAGGAAAACTTGACAAAAAGTGAAAGTATAGAATTTCAAAAGCCAAATAAAAGTAAATCTAAAGTTGAAAGTCGAGTAAAAAAAATTCAAAATTATATACTTATAATAAAATAAAATTAAAAGTATTTTTTAACAACAGTAATATTTAGACGAAAAAGATGTTGAGGTTTTTCAAATCAAATATCAAATAAGTTTATTTTTAGGAAATCCTAAAAAAAGCAAATCAAAGCATAAAAAGTATTATAATAAATGTATCACAATTGTTTTGTTTAAAATTAGAATCGCAAACGTGTAAATGTAACAAAGTAAGTATAGATATACAAGAAAGTTGAAAATACATATTAAGTAATAGCACAAACAAAAAAAATAGAAGAAATAGTACTATGTTAAAGCAACAGATTAAAGTTTTAGGATAGAAAAAAAGACAATAAAAAAATGAAAATCAGAAATATATGTGTTATGTTTTTTGTTGTTTTGCGATCCAAAAGCAACACAGTGTAGTATATTTTGTATAACATAAAAGAAGTATCTTTATTTGCTAAAAAACGGCTCAGTAGGCCAAAGCTTATGAAAAGGCTTTAGCACTGATACTGAGCACAACACTATACATTATCAAAAATTTATTGCTGACCTAAATTTTTTAAGTGACTTGGCAGTAACTTTTGAGAAGTTTAATTTATTCCAATTGGAAATAGCACGATTTGGAAAACAAAATTTTCTGGCATCAATCCTGCTATCTTCAACTTGAAGTTTAAATGAATGACCTCTGGTTTGATTATTATTGAAAGAGAAGAAATCTTTTGATTGCAGACATGTTTTGTTATTAATTATTTTATAGATTTGACATAAATCCATTTTTGTTCTTCGTTCAGAAAGTTTCTCAAGTTTTAAAAAAGCCAACCTATTTTCATAGCTGGAGTATTTAAGACCACAAAATTTAAATAATCTTCTAGTAAAACTTTTTTGAACATTCTCAATTATTTTAATATCTTTTATTAAATAAGGGTTCCAAACCACTCTAGCATACTCCACTATCGGCCGGACATAAGATTTATATGCTCTTACTAAATTTTTTATAGACTTTGCTTTGAAAGTTCTAAAAATTAAGGCTGAGCGCTGCATGGCTGTATCAGCAACTCTTTCACAATAATATGAAAACTTTAAATTTTGAGACATATAAACCCCCAAGTCTCGGACTGTTGTAGAGTTTTTTAGTGTTTGATTATTAATTGAATAGGTTTTGTTTAAAAGTTCATTAGTTGGTCTAATATGAAATGTTTCACATTTGTTTTCAGCAAGTGTAAGCTGCCAAACTTTTGACCATTCAGCTATTTTATTTAAATCTTCCTGAAGCATGGCAGATTGAAATTCAATGTTTTCTTTATCATAAGCAGAAAATTCAGAGTAAACTTTTGCATCGTCTGCAAAAAGCTTAATCTTGGAATTTTCTACACAGCCTACTATATCATTAATATAAATCAAAAACAGTAATGGGCCCAGTACTGATCCTTGTGGAACAGAACTAGTGACCTTATAAGGAGAAGAGACAGACTTGTTTATAACCACTTTCAGCGTCCTGTTGGATAAAAACGCTTGAATCCAATTTTTTACAAAAAAGTACTATTACAATGAGAAATAAAAATTATATTTACTAAGAAAATTGTTTATAAGGCATTAATAAGTTTGGAAGATATCCTGAAAACATTTCAGCCGCAGTTTTTTAAAATTTAGCCCATTCCATTGCCAAGCCGCTACCTACGGTTTTCTCAGTTTCTTTTAAAACACATAAGTTACCTTTTTCTTGGCTACAAGCTGATGTAATTTTGATTTTTAAAAAAGAATGTCCCAGTGACGCAAACAACCATAGGCCTATAACGTTAACATGTATTGCTTGTAAAGCAATGGAAAAGCTTATTTATGATCAATTATCTGAATATTCAAAACAAAAAAAATTGATATCAAAACATCAGCACGGTTTTTTGCAAAGGATATCAACATGCTCATTGCTTTTTGAATCTGGTAATGACTGGGAAAAGGCAATATCAAACGGAAATAATTGTGGACATAGTTTTTTTTTATTTTAGTAAAGCCTTTGATTCGGTATGCCACAGCAAACTAATCAATAAACTCTCTGCTTATAGTATTTCTGGTTATCTTCTAGAGTGGATAAATGCTTTTTTTACTAATAGACAGCAAAAATAGTTTTAAGCAATGTAAGCTCTTCATATCAAAATGTTACATCGGGTGTTCTTCAAGAGTCTATTTTAGGTCCTTTACTTTTTCTTTTTTTCTTTTTTTGTTTATAAATGATCTTGTAGATGTCATTGATGACGTCACTTGCAAATTGTTTGCAGACGACGTGAAAATATATCAAATTAGAGACAAAAATGAAAACAATCATACCATACAGCTAGCGATAGATAAATTAATATCTTGGGCTCATAAATGACAACTTCAAGTTGCCGACCATAAATGCAGTGTATTACATCTAGGGTATGGAAATAATTATAAAAATCTTTATATAGAGTAGTTCTGAATAAGGGTTTTTTAGTGTAGAAAGAGTGTACAATGACCACTAGCGCCAATCAATCAAAAAAACATTGCAGCCTTAAAAACTGCTTTTGAGTCGTTTGCTCGTCCGGTTTTAGAATACTGTTCACAAGTGTGGTCTCCAAATTTATGCGGAGATAGCGACGTTATAGAACACGTCGAACGATATTTTACCCGTCGTTTATTTAAAGATGTGGCCTCCCATTAGGAGATAACTATTGTAAACATATAAAATTTCTTCAGATGGAACTTTTGAAAATCCAAAGAATTAAGCTGGATTTATATATGTTTCACAACATTCTATAAACAACTTAAATGTAAACATATAAAATTTCTTCAGATGGAACATTTGAAAATCCAAAGAATTAAGCTGGATTTATATATGTTTCACAACATTCTAAACAACTTAAATGATCTAAACTCTTGATTTTTATCAATTGGCAAATTTTATTGGCAAAAACGACCACAATCTTATCCTCGCTCTTTCAAGAAGCTCAAGAGACTTGTTCTTATTTTTTTTAAATCTCGAACCGCCAAATATTGAAATTCTCTTCCAAAAACTGTGGTTGAACCCAAAACACTTTTTGAGTTCAAAAAAATTAAAATCTATGGATTTCAGAAAGTTTATAAAATTTTGCGGACACATTTAAGTAGCTTATTTAAGCTCTGTGTGTTCTCTCTCTTTTATTAGTCTTCAAATAAAACAAACATCAAAGTTGTATGTTATAAATAATTAATTTCACAATTGTAAAAAAATATTGTAGGCAAATTTTTTCAATTTCATTCCATATTCAACTGCTCTCTTAAATTTGTTTGCGAAAAAGTCATGTACAAATAAATCAGCGTTGGTAAAAATTACAATGTTGTTTGTAAACTTTTACAAAAAACACTATTGTTTATAAAGCCTCCATTTCTCATACATTCCAGTGGTCGATTTGGCCTAGTGATTAGAGTCTGGAACTCATGCAAATGTCTAAGGTTCAATTCCCTCTGCGAATAATTTTTTTTTTAATTTTTCCATAACAGTTTGTAAAATTTACAAAAAAGTTTTTTGCCCCATTAGAAAGTCACATTTTTGTAAAATATGCCAATGTTTTAGTTAAAAAAGGGCAAACAAGTTTAAAAGAGTAGGCTCAGAACTGAAGCTCCTCACCAAATAAAAATTGATATGGTGTAAATTGAAATCAACTAAAAAAATGCTTAGTGACATTTATAATTAATTCGAATTATATTGCAGTAATGCTTGGCTAACAGTTGGGATCGACCGGGGCCCCAGCCCCGGCTCGTCCCGGCACTTTTTTTCTACTCCGGTCCTGGCCTCGGCAAATGCAATTTTTTTATTTAGCCTCCGGCCCCAATAATTTAGCTTTTAAATCATCCGAGGCATACCGGGGTAAGGACCCCTAAAAACAAAAATTTCAAAGCACTTTTTACAATTTTAGACTGTGATAAATATATAACATTTTATTTGAAGAGCTAATGTAATCGCTTCAATAGGAGGATATTTATTATTTATATATTTTAAGATTTTATTAAAACTCTATTTTAATAAGATTCTTTATTTTAATCATAAGTCGTTATTCTAAAAATTGAAGACTTCTTCAGCATTAAAAACCATTTTGTGGATTATATTTACAAGATTAGGGTTTGCCAATAAAACTCCATTCATAAGACGTATACAATAAATATCAGAGTTGACGTATACAATAAATATCAGAGTTATTATAGTATCAATGTTTATATCAAAAATGTATAACCCAAGAGAATTTTCGGCAATGTGTACAGAAAATTTTTTGGTTAAATTTTAAAAGAAATGATGCACATCTTACTATTCGGCACAAGCTACTTTCTGTGCACTCAATAAAAATTTTCTCACACAGCGATATTTTGTACACCAAACTTGTTATCTTAACACGTTTAAAAAATCGCCGTGTACAAAAAATTAGCATAAATTGGCAATAATTCCTATTAAATTCGCTCATGTGTGAATTTTTCCATGAGTGATTATGGTACAACAGAACATTTGTTTGGGTTATATTATATTCTTACTTTTATTTTTAGGTGTTATTGAAACTGTTTTAAAATTTAGTGATGTTAAAACATTTTTTTTAAATCAAAAAAAAATCAAGTCGATTTCTTGTTTTTATTTTAACATTTTTAAATTTATTGCTAAAACTACACTGTTTTCATAAATTTTGTGTAGGGTCTATTTGGACTGGGTCCTTTTATTTTTCAGGAAAACCCTGCGGAGTCAGTCCACTTTTTTAGCGAATTCAATATTTTTACACCGCCCAAAAGACATCAAACTTGATTTTTTTAAACAAGAAATTAGTATGAACTGTTCGTTTTTAATTTAAAAAAAATTTCGAATAAAATTTGCTTAAAAAATCAATTAATACGTGTTAAAAATTAACAATATTAAATACTGGACACAGTCTTAAAGGTGTACCACCCGGTCCAGAGTTTTCTTGCCAAAAGTTACGGACGCAGTTCGTATAATCCCGGTCTAAAATTTTATGAATGGAAGTAAAAGTGCTAGGTATTTAAATAGAAAGTTCCAGCAAAAATTATCTTTGAGCTTTTATTTAAAAAAAAATTCTAATTCAGTTTAAAATTTTATAATTATATTTTTAATAAAAGTAAGCATAACCCAAAAATGGTGAAAACCTATTTTTTTAACAAAAAATTTGCTGAAAATTCGGATTTGTGCGACTTTATTAGTAAAAAATCGCCATTTTCTTCTATTTCATAAGCGCACTGTTGTTTTTTTAAATTAATTTTTAACGCAATTTTTAACACAGTGTTTTAGCGTTTTGAAGTGCATACGGGAAATTTTCTTCCACTTTTGCGTGAAATGCACTACACAAAAAAAAACGAATATTGACAGCAAGAAAAATCTCTGCGTAAGAAGTCAGTAGTATATGCACAGAAAATCGTGTGCGTCAAAAACTTAATGTATATAAATAAGAAATTTTTTGGACCATATTTTTTTGATAAATCCCGAGAAATTACAAAAAGTAGTGCAAATCACAAAAACAATTTCATTGAAAAAGTTCACACGACATTAATTTTATGATTTTTGCTAAAAAATAAGTTAGTTGATTAAAATAATTAAAACTCACAACTTGAAACAAGCTAGAAAGCGAACATAGTCGCTTGTGCTCGCCATAATTTAATTATTTTACATTTTACAAAATTTAAAAAAGTATTTTTAATTTAAAAAAAGTGGTAATGAAGTTTTAGAAATGTTCTTACAATTTAAAATAAAAAGGTGCATTTTAAACCCTGCTGTATGTTTAGACCGAAAAATGTTAAATGGAGGCATATAAGTAAAGTTCTAAAAAACACGTTTCTTCAAAATAGTATTTTTTAAGACTACCATTTTTTAGATTTAGAGTTACATTTCTACAATTATCAAATTATTCGATTTATTGTAATATGAAGAAATTCCACTATTGTCAAATAATTCTTTTATATGGGCTTCCAATTTTGATTTTAGTTCCTTTAACACGTTTTGGTTTTTTAATCAAAACATACTCCACGTATAAAAATGCTTTAACTCCTGTTCTATTTGTAGAGCATTCTTTAAAAGTAATAAGAATTTGGTTAGTGTTGCGAATCACAATTCTAGTTTATACGCAGTGTTTGTTATGTTTGTTTTTTTTTCTTTTTGAATTTCTTTTTAATAATTTTTAATTACGGTATTCGCGAAATTTCATTTTAATTATTTTTTTTGCTTTTTTTTTATTTTTGCGCTTACGTGTAGAGAGCGGCTGTGTGTTTAATATGTTTGCATTGAAATTAAAGTAAATTGCTGTTTAAAAATGAACTGAATTAGATTGATTGTCATGATCCCGAATGAGTTAAAATCTTGTTGTTCTCTAAGTAAAATTTTGATATTATTTTTTCTTGAATTGTCTTATTTGCTATAAATTATTTCCATCGTCGGAAATCTTATTTTATTTATCTTTCAATCGTCATAAATATACTGATTCTTTGTAAATTTCGCTATGTTAACTGGTTACAAAAGATTCTACACGGTAATTAAAGAAGTGCCTCCAATGGGCCCAAGGCATTGCTGTAATCTGCTAAGCGATAAATTTTAAAAACCAAGAACACTTTTTTACAGTTAGTGGAGATTAAGTATAAGTATAAGCTTTAAACTTGAATATATTTTTAATGCTTACGTAAAATGTATTTTAAAAAGTTTAATGTTGTAAAAAGTTACATTTACTTTTACTTAAACACATAAAAATAACGTAATTTTTTATTACTTTTACTTGAGGTTTAACCCGTTGCATTAGTTTTTGTCCCATAAGCCGCTGCAAATCTGCAAAAGATATTGGCTAAGTGTTGCAGTGTGTTAAACTCTGTGGCTGTCGACGATCGTTGACGAAGTTTAACTTTGAGCAGTAGTGGCGTGGAATCCCTTCTGCAGATTTGTATCGGAATAAATACCAAAGCGTTAAAAATTTCACTTGAAC
>JASAMX010025093.1:0-12820 GCA_030248175.1 Microlaimidae sp. YZB2_3
CGCTTACCTTATTTTCGCTTTTTTTGTCCTTTTTTTCCCTTTTCCTTCTTTTTTCTCATTTTTTTTTCTCTTTTTTCTCCCCCCTCCCCCCCCCCCCGTTAAAAAAAAGTTCCCCCCGTGCCCCCCCATTTTGGAAGTGCCCCCTGTTTTAAACCCCGGGGGGGCAGTGCACAGGTTTGCAGGGGGCAACTTTTTTGAAACGGGGGAGGGGAGAATAAAACGAGGGGGGCAAGCAGGGAGGAAAGAAAAAAAAAGAGAAAAAAGGAGAAAAAAGAGGGGAAAAAAGAGAAAAAAGGGACAAAAAAAGCGAAAATAAGGTAAAAATAGGTCTGAAATGGCTTAAAATACATTGAAATAGGCTAAAAACTGCAAAAAATTGCGATGATGGCGTCATCATAGGTCAAAAATGGCGTCATAATTTTAGGGTACGTTTTCATTTTTCGGTGGGTGGGGAGCAATAAAACAGGGGGAATCTTCCAATAAAACGGGGGGGGGGGCATTTACACTACGTGCACCGGTCTAGATTATAGCCGACACCCCCCTTAAAATTTGGCGTACCCTGGACACCCCTCTCCCTTAAATTTGGGGGATCCCAGTACTAAAAACGCTAAAAATGGGGTATTTTATGTATACCCTCAAAAAAATTTTTGGGACACCCCTCCCCCCAAATTTCGGGGGTCGGGTATACCCCCCAAAATCCAGAAGGCCGCCTACCTGTGGGTCTGAGTCTGACTATATAATTCGGTGTGTTCTGGGAAAAGTTTTTAATTCCAGTTTTTTATTAACCAAATGATTAATTTCTACCAATTTTATATTACTGGTTAGCTAAACGTTTAATTTAGTTTCATACTATGTTTTAATGTTTATTGACTAAGAATATTAAAAATGTGTTAAAAATTTACATTTTGGAAGAAAATAGTATAAAAAAGTATACCTGAAATTTTCTCGAGGGGGTCAGTTTTTAAATTCTAGAAGAGGGCAAGGGGTAAAAAAATTCGGAAATTTGGGGAAGGGGCCCCTCTAAATTTTCGGCGAAGATGGGGGTGGACTTCACCATGCCCGTCCCCTTTCCTATCGATGTTTATGCCTACCCTGCGCGTAACCACAAACATTTTTTTCGTAATAATACCTAAAACTTTGAACTGATCCGCGATTTGAAAGGCCAGTTCTCTTGTGGGCGTCAGGATAAGCGCGAAAACTCCGTAAGGATCTTCTGCTAAAACCTGAAGGATCGGAATAGCGAACGCCAATGTCTTTCCGGTTCCTGTTTTGGAGCAGCCGATGACATCACGACCTTAACACACTAAAATGTTACAAATACTAATAGAATGTGTTTTTATTAGAGTTTACTCAAATAAAACCACACTAAAACATTATTTACATTAATAATTTGGTTACGGAATTTTTAGACGAAAAATGTTGCATAACATGGTTCCTTTTTAACAACAGTAATTTAATTTTACTAAATAAACACAAACATACTACATTTTATTAAGCTTGGCAATTTAGAAGAATATTTAAGTATTTATTTTAATTGAATATAATTTGTTTTGTGATGTTTACATTATTGTTTCGAAAATTTTGGAAAAATTATATCTAAAATCTAACTAAATGACAGCCAGAAGTAACATCATCTCTTGTGGATTAATCTTACTACGATTTCTAATTCACAATTGCAATGGTCATTATTATTATTATTAATGATCAGATAACAGTACTAATATTTTACTATGCATAGTGTATGCATAGTTTAATTTTACTGTTTCACCATTTATTTTTCTTTTTTTTTTTTTCAACAACATCAAATCTGCGATTTAATTGCTGCCAACATAAACTATAATTCTAACAAAATATCAACAAACATAGCCATAGATGATCACGGTCAAAAAGCTAGTGGGAAGGTGTTTACCCCGGGTAAATGACACAAAATCTAGGAGGGGGTCCTAGGGGGCTAGAACCCCCCTAGCTTTTTAGGGGGGTCAACCCGGGGTGCGAAATTTTGAAATCTAGAGGGGGGTCAGGTGGGGTCTGGTGTCCAAAGCAAAACAGTTTTAAACCATAATAATTTTAATAATAGTTCTTTTTATAGGATAATACTACAATTTATTGAATAAAAAGCGATATTTAGGTATAAAAAGGGTGTAAAAACATGAATTTGTGTTAAAAATTGACGTTTTTGCAAGAAAATTTAGTATAAAAAAGTACTTAAAATTTTCTCGAGAGGGGAGGGGGGGGTTAGATTTCAAAATCTAGAGGGGGGTCAGGGGTAAAAAATTCGAAAATTTGGGGGGAGGGGGGGCCTGGATTTTTTCTAGGGGGGGGGGGCAAAATTTCGAGGCTAGGGGGGTGGACCCCACCCTAACCCCCCTTGTTCATCTATGAACATAGCTATCTGAAATGACTTCAAAGGCTAAAAAAAGCGCTGATTTAAGTCAGTTTTAAAACTTTTGAATTTTTAAAAGAATAATAGTGGGTACAAGTTCCATACGTGTATCACAATTCGATATGACAGATTCAAAAATAATTACAAATTGTAAAACATTTTAATAGCCTAAATTGAACACATAGAGCTCATTTCTGTGGTTATTTTTTTTAAATTTAAGCTTCTGAAACAAAACTATGAGCCAATTTGTACTCAAAAATAACCCATTTTTGCCATGTACAATTTATGTTAAGGAAATTTTTTATTAGGCTTTAAATCAAATTAATAATTATTGTTTTCGTATTACCAAGTGTCTGGCAGTTACAAATATACTTTTATTTTCTTCATGGTAACAACCAATGTTTTAAAATAACCGTTCAAATATCTATCAAAATTTAGTTAAAAAATTCACATTTTTGAAAAACAACTTATGTTAATAGAAATCGGTTATATTAAATTTTTTTTTATTTTTAGGTTTTGCTTAGGCTTAGGAACAATAAATTGGTAAAAAACTAAGTTTAAATTTGCGTTTAAATCCAAAAAATTTTGTTATCCATGTTTTCGGTGGTCCGTGTGACTTTTGAGTTTTCAATTTTTTTGAAAATTTTTGAGTTTTTCAGACATCTAGCATTGTTAAAACATGGTTTTTAATTTCGTTTGTTAGTTTACAAATTTTTTTCCTTAACATCATAAATTGCACATGCTGAAAAAGGCTATTTTTGGGTATAAATTGGCTCATAACTTTTTACCACTAGCTTAAATCTTAAAAATAACCAAATAAATGAGGTCTACGTGTTTTATTTAAGCTATATAAATGTTTTGTAACTTGTATTTCCTTTTGTATAATAGGTCAAATACAATTTTGGTACATTTATGGAACTTGTCCTATATAGTGTTCTTTTTCTCCCCTCAACGGTGGTAACATCGCTTAAATTAGGGTAAGACCCCGACCCGATTACGGGTTCGGCAATTATTTTAATAGAAAAGTGGGGACTTGGGCATGAGTGGTATAACAGATTAAAAATAATAAGTTTTAAAACGAGGATGCGGAATAACAAAGGAGTAAATTATACAAAGAAACACGATTGAAATCTTTTTTTTTTAATTGTATTTTATAATAAAATAACAAATAATAATAATAAAATTGAGAAATCCGTTTGCAATTTTATTTAGAGTAAAAGAGCAAACGTCACATAAAGTAAAATAACACCAAATTTGTAATTTAAAGCATTAAAACACAACTTGATAATTTTGATTTCAGGTGCAAAAAGTTAAAAAATGTAAAACAAAATGTAAAAAATTAAATTCGTGGCATCTAGAGGTAAAAAAATGGCATTAGGCGTGGAGATAAAAATTGGTGGGGAAGGTTAAAAAGTATACCATTGCTAAAACCGAATCTTTTTAAACAAACGCCCAAACTGAAGGAACGTCATTAAGTACCTTTCAAAATTTCTGGAATACAATTGTACTGCACAGCAGTAGGCTCAGAAATTCCTAGCTGTTTACATTGTTTTAGCAACCAATCTGAAACTCCTGCATCAGTAAATTGCAGAAGAGGTTCGATGGCTTTAATTGTTTGATTATCAATGGCTTCAGCAAAACAAGATGTTTGAGATGTCGATGCTATTACATTTTTGGCTGCTACATCAGAGCTAACATGAGCACACTGTGACGCTTCTGTTTCTCCGGACACTTCTTCTGCAATATTTTGATCAGAATAAGTTTTCTTTTGGTGCAACTTATTCTTCTTCAGTCTTGGTTTTTTGATTTTTGCCATTTTATGGAGAATTAAGAAAACTCTGGGAAGAATAACTGAGTGAAGAAAACAGTAAAAGTAATTTTAATTTTTTATGCTTTTTGTTTTAATTTAATTTATTTTTGGTCAATTAATTTGTTCTAGTAGATTATATAACAATAATGGAATTTTTCAAGGACTTTCAGAAATATTGACAGGATTTTAAGTCTTAAATAAATATATCCCCAAGGCGCCAAACTCCCAATACATTTAAAAGTATGCAAAAATTAAGTTTTCACTTTTTTAAGCTCGACCAAAATCCAAAAATTAACCTAAATTTTTATTAATATATACTTTGACTTAATTTTGAATTTTAAGTTCTTGAGAAATATTAGAAATCCTTTTCGTTTTTTTATGAACATGGAACTTTAGCCTTTGGAAATTTTGATCAGATATCTTGATCAGAGAAGCCTTCCGGATATCTTGATCAGAGGATACAATGACCCAATGTAATTAATAAGTAAATTTAAATTACAATTTTGAATTTTTTAATAACGATTTGTTAATAGTTGAATTAATGCTTGAAGATTTCTTACTATTTTATAATATTTTTGTTATCAAATTAATCATGTTGTATATATATTAAAATATTTTTTTTTGTTCTTATTGCTTTAAAACAAAAAAAAACAACAAAAGCGGTTTACGGAAAAAAAGCACCCGTGGCAAAGGCGGAAAAAAAGCACCCGGAGCTAAGGCGGAAAAAAAGCACCCGCGCGCAAGGCGGAAAAAAAGCACCCGAGCGCAAGGCGGAAAAAAGCACCCGAAAGGAGCGCATGACAAATCTTGTGCAGCGACGTTTATTTATTACGTTATCACTATTGTATATACATTTGTTTTTTAGGAATTTTTTAAATTTTGACCTTACAATGTTATGTTAATTATAGATAGCAAACTATTTCAGTAGTTTAATGTTAGAATTTTTAAATAAATATTTTCAAATTGAATCATATATTTGCGTAAAAAACAAAAATAATTTTACGAAAGTTTTAAATATTAAATATTTTATTTTTGTTTTTAAGTCAAAGTCAGTTTTATTCCAGAAAACATACAACACATAAGCATAATTCAACATTGCGCACCGATCACGTTCGCGTAAGACACCAAGACATGGTTTATTTTGAAAATATGGCTCAAAAGCTTAAGGATTTAAGCACTAAATTGAGCCATTTGAATTTTTCTATTTTATAAAGTGATTAATTTTTTTATAAATCATTGTTCGTTATTTTTTGGGTGTCGATGTTCGTTTTTTGGGTGTCGATTACAATTACTTAAAACTTTAAAAGGTTCCGCATCACCGAAATCAGCCATTTTTTAACGATTATAATCAAATTTGGTAAATTATTGAATTAGAAACACAAAACATCGAATTGAAATTAAAAGTTGTTTGTTTATATAGTTAATAACACGGCCTAATTATTATAAACAATTTGACCTAATTAATGTGAACGGCTTGACCTAATTTCAAATTTATTACGTAATATATTTGCGAACACACCACTACTTTACTTTGAAAAATGTTAAAACCAGCACCACCAATATAAACTTAAAAAAGCTGCTAAATGTACAAATGAAATTAAAGGGAATTGTGTATAAAATGTTCAAATATTTTCTAGCACTGTTTTCGTTTTACTGTTTTCCATTATACATTTGTAAACGCTTACTTTATTAAGTGGTAAGTTTATAGTGCGCGAGATTTTAGTGGTCGTGCGCGAACTTTCGCTTTCCCGCGTAATTATCCATTTTATTATTGTCCTGCGGCAAATTATGACATAAAACATTACTGTAGCATATTTGTTATGATTTCACAAAGAAATAGATAAAAAACCGCAAATTAAAAGTTTGTGTGAATTTGTAGCGTAATTATCCATTTTATTATTGTCCTGCGGCAAATTATGACATAAAACATTACTGTAGCATATTTGTTATGATTTCAAAAAGAAATAGATAAAAAACCGCAAATTAAAAGTTTGTGTGAATTTGTAGTTAACATAAATTGCTTGCAATTTGTTAGCAAACAATTAACCAATTGACCACAAGAAATGTATTAATTTTTTTTATTTTTAATTATTTTATTAACAAATAATTGTTAATTTAATCTTGTGTTTATCAACCAAATAAAAATCTCACATTGACTAAATATAAATAACCGCTAAACGCTACGAAATGTTTAAGTTAAGTTTTATAATACTGATAACGTAATAAATAAACGTCGCTACACGATATTTGTCATAGGCTCCCTTCGGGTGCTTTTTTTCCGGGTTAAGGGCGGGTGCTTTTTTTCCGCCACGCGCACGGGTGCTTTTTTTCCGCCTTAACACCGGGTGCTTTTTTTCCGCCTTTGCCACGGGTGCTTTTTTTCCGTCACTCACAAAAGCTGACTATGACGTCATGTTTTTGTTTATTTTTTTTGATAATATTTACAAAAACAGCAAGAAGTTTTTCTTTTATAAAATGTCAAATGCTTAAAATGTTTAAAACCTCTAGCACTGTAGGTTTGGACACCGAAATTTGTGCAACAATATCTTCGACTGCTCTTGGTGCAAAGTTATTTTCAGGCAAAAAGCCTTACTTTCTTAACCTTGCTTGCACTTTTTTTACTAAAACATTTGCATATTGTACAAAAACGTGACTTTCTAATTTGATAAGACATTTGTTTGTAAATTTTACAAATTGTTCTGAAGATAAATTTGAAATTTGTCTCGGCGTGAATTGCACCTTAGACCTTTACATGTAAGTCCCGAACTGTAACCACTAGGCCAAATCGACAACTGGAAACTTTGAGAAAATGAGGCTTTATAAACAATAATGCTTTTCGTAAAAATTTACAAACAACATATTATTTTTTTACTAAGGCTGATTTATTTGTACATGACTTTTCGCAAACAAAATTAAGACAAAAAAAATTAAAAAACTAAAAGTAAAGTAATTAATTAAATGAACAACGTTTTTGCAGGTACCACTCACAGGAGTAAAAATCACTACAGCTATTTCGGGGCGCTTTAAACCCATCTTTAGGCGCGAGTATACCTGATTTTTTTTGGTAAAAAAATGGTTGATTTTTTAATTTGATGTTTTGTTGTGAGAGCGGTGACTGTATTGCATAGGCAGAAGCGGTAAAGTTAAACCTGAAAAACAATTTGCTAAAGATTTTGAGAATATGAAGGTAAAAAACTAGAGCTAAAGTCTTCCAGACTGAAATTAAGGGCGCAACCGCTCTCGGCCAGGAAGAAATAAACAATAAACCCGTGAGTGAGAAAAATTTAAAAAAAGTTTTCAGCGGTTATGTAACCAATTATTATTTAGTTGCGTCATGTGTTTCTCTGCACGTGATATTTTCTCAAAAAAATGAATGGTTACTTTACCACTCAGCTATTTTCACCCTCATAGAATTTATCTTTAGCTAGAAATTTTTTTCCTGAAAAACAAAAGGAAGGCGTATAGACAATACAATTTTGCGCTGGAAATATTTGGGATAAGTTATAAAGCCAGGCAATATGGTTTTTCACGAAAGTATCTTCAATAGGAATTTGGCCAGGTAATACGGTTTTGCACTAAACTGTGTTATGTAAATGTTTTAGGTATGACTCACGGTTTGTTATGCTAAGCAAATTTAAGAATTGTACTTGTGCTGTTGCACTCTGCACTGTATGTTTGTTTGGTGTGTTAATAATTTTTAAAATTTTTCGTTTAGAGTTGAAAACCGGAAAACTTTCAAGTTTTAGAAGTATAAATTAGTAAAAGGCTGCGTGAAACGAACCGCGAATGGAAATTTAAAAAAAAATTGTAAAATTTTGGAGTTCCATTTTTGATGCATTTTTACTGTAGTAACCTACTAATGGTTTATGGGAGTTATTTTTTTAATCAATTTTTTGTTTAATTTTTATTATTTAGGTTAAAGCATTGATGAATTTTTAGGCAGACAACTTTTCGTGGAAACGCTGGAACAAAACCGGAGGAATAAGACAAAAAATATCGTTTTATTTTTTGAATAATTGTAAACATAAAGCTCTACTAACGAAAATTTTTGAATAGGACGCTACTTCGGGCCTACGTTGCGGTTTTTTAGCTTTCCAACATTTTTTTAAGATATCAAAACAACTAATTTTTCTTAATTTTTTTGCAATTTTTATAAGCTAAAAAATACAAAAAGTGCAGCAAACTGCCTTCAATTAAATAGTTCAAAGTATAGTTATTTGTCTTTACTTAAGAAATCAAATATTGTTGAATTTTTTTAGAAAGATAGAGTAAAAACTAGTGTCGTAAAAAGTATTGATTTTGGATTATTTTAAGAAAAAGTAAAAGTAATTTGAAAAATTTTAATTTAAGTAAAGTAAGAGTAAAAGTAATTTGTGATTTTTGTAATTTAGGTCAAGTAAAAGTAAAAGTAATGGTCAAAATTTTATTTAAGTGAAGTAAAACTAAGACCTATTTTTTTAAGTAAAAGTATGAGTAAAAGTATAATAAAAGTAATTTTGAACCGAAGCAAAACACCGGTTTTTGGAGCTCCAGACCTCCGTTCTAACGTTTTTTTTGCTAATTTTATGTATAAATTATATTTTTCGGTCAAAATAAATTGTTTTAGCGTGTTAGCAGTTAAAAAAATTATATTCCGCTACTTACTTTACAACAAGCCCATAGGGAATCTACCCATTGAAATTACTTAAATTTTACTTAAATTAATTTAAGTATTTGCAGTGGAAAATCCGTGTAGGAGTAAAAGTAAAAGTATTTCAAATTTCAAAAGTCGAGTAAGAGTAAAAGTAAAAGTAATCCAAAATCCGTTATTTTTATTACTTTAAGTAAAAGTAACTTTTTACAACACTAGTAAAAAACCAAGCCTTTGGGATTTTGTCCTTTGAAAATTTTAACAAGGTATAAATTTGTTTTTGTGAACTTTGATTAAAAAGGCATTTTTTTAAAAAGCTTGTTTAAAAAATGATTGTTAAATTTTATCAAAGTTTAGTTGAAGTTAGTCAATAATATATTGTTTTTATTATTTTTATTGTTTTTAGTTTCCATTTATTCGCAGGGAAAATATTTTTCTCTTATCAGCCCTTTTTTTGCAAAAACCTCTCTCTAATCTTTACGCAGTTTTAAAACGCATCCGAATTTGTTGTAAAGCAGAAGCGGCCCTTATCTCAGTGCCAGTTTCAACGTAAATCCATTGAAAAAGCGACGTGTTCGTCGTAATATTAAGACAATTATTGTGAAATCACTGAATGTCTCGTGACCATACTAAAGGCAAACCAAATGTAGCTGCAACAGTGTGTTCACGTGTTCATTAAACAACTATTTTCTCTTTTTATGTCACAAAATAAAAATTATTCTTAAACTACCATCTGAAGTTGATTTCTACTTCAAATCTTTCATTTTCTCAATTCTGATAGGCTGATACGAGCGACGTCAGATTCTCGTGATTTGAGTGGTTACTTAATGGGGGCATTTTTCAGTCCAACGAACAACTGTTGCAGCCACGTTGGGTTTACCTTTAGTAGTATTTATTTTATTTTTTGTTGGTCCTTGTGGGAAAACTAATTGAAGGAACACCGTTACAATGTAACAGATTAGAGCTATGTAATATATAAAGTTTTAAAGATTTAATACAGATCTTGGTCCCACATTTTTGAAAAGCAAATCAGTGTTACACTCTCTTTGACTTATTTTGACGTACTCAAAAATTTTGAAAAACAGTTATATTCTGCATTTCACACCTTACAACCTTTGTTTTGTGTACACAGTACGCTAATACGCTCTTTTTTATTGTAATAGACCTTTGAAAAGCCGATGAAACCTTTGAACGCTTTTACTTTCATTGCAGTTTAAATTGTTATTGTCGTGTTATTGACTGTGTGATTTATAAACTTGATTTTATAAAAATTAAAATATAATATAAAAATTATGGGTTTTTCCAACAAAGACATTCATCAACATGTCGTGGATTATGAAGCTGACATGTATACAGGTAATTAAATTTTATAATTGTAATTACGGTGTGTGTGAGTGTGTGTGTGTGTGTGTGTGTGTGTGTGTGTGTGTGTGTGTGTGTGTGTGTGTGTGTGTGTGTGTGTGTGTGTGTGTGTGTGTGTGTGTGTGTGTGTGTGTGTGTGTGTGTGTGTGTGTGTGTGTGTGTGTGTGTGTGTGTATGGGTGTGTGTGTGCGCATGTGTGTGCGCATATGTGTGTGTATGTGCGTGTTTGTGTGTCTTCGTACATATGTCATCTATGTGTATGGGTGTGTGTGTGCGCATGTGTGTGCGCATGTGTGTGTGTGTGTATGTGCGTGTTTGTGTGTCTTCGTACATATGTCATCTAGACGTGTGTTGTTGTGAGTGTGTGCGTGTGTGTGTGCGCGCATGTGCGCGCATGTGTGTGTGTGTGTATGCGCGTATTTGTGTGTCTTTGTACGTGCGTACTCATCTGGACGTGTGTTGTTGTTGTTGTTGTGTGTGTGTGTGTGTGTTTTTGCGTAGCTGTGTGTGCTCATGCATGTTTATATGTTTTGATTTTTTTAAGTCTATAATGCTATCAAAAGTCATAATTGTATAAAACAAAATCTTATATCATAAACTGAATTGACATCATGGACTATACATTTTTATTTTTAATATACAAATATTATCTAAATTCAACGGCACTGTAGAAGCGACAAAGCGTCGTGACAGCCGCCGCGCAGAATAAATATAGAAAAAAATAACAGAAATTCCTATTGTATTCTCAATTAATTTCATTACGCGGTCTGAAAACGGTGAAAAATAGAGCTAGATTGACATTGAATGTTTCGAATTTGGTTTTAATTTAAACGTAGTGAACTGAGTCAGTTCATTTTGTAATTTACATTAGATGCGCCAAAATCTTACACATCTATTTTTTCTATGTGAAGATATTAATATAAAAGCATAGATAAAAAACATATATATTTTGACAGAAAGTAATTTTTTCATGCTTTTTCAACGTCTTTCTGCATAATAAATGACACTTTTAGATATAAATTGGTATATTTTCATTTTTATTTTTTTATTTTAACCATTTTAAGTATTTGGAAATGGATTTGAAATGAACTGCTGGCATTAATCCAACAACATTTCAGTGTTTAAGGAATGTAGCTTCCTGGTGGCATTCGAGTTCAGTCAATTGGCAATGAAAATCAATCAGATTATTTAGATACTATAAAAATAAAGACATTATAGTAACTTCCGAGAGTAGTTTGTAATATGTATAAGAATACTTTATGATAACATTACAGTTGTAGTGCAACCTGCCCGCAAAAAGTATCACAGTTGTATTTAGCTGTCAGGGGCTCTCAGACTGGACACAATTAATTATGCCAGCTATAGTCTGAGCAAGCTTTAAGAGATAAAAATATTGTTGGCAAACAGAAATACGTTGCAGGGCAACTAAAACTGCCAACTGGCTAGAATGAATTGTTCCCGTTAAAAACTATTAAATTTCGCTTAGGAATAACAACATTCCATGGTTTGGTACGAATATACAATTCAAAAAATTGGCTAAGCCGTATATTTTGGATAACAGTTTCTACTTTTGCAATGGTGACATTTTTCATACAGGTGCAGAATTTTCTCGAAATGCATTATTCAAATACATTTTTAAGTAATAAAACTGATTTCTTACGTTTTAGCTGAATAGTTTTTATTCTTTTTTGCAAGTTTTTTGAGTTTGTGCTTGGTTAAAAAATTTTCATTCGAAAAAGATGTTTTAACAATATGTGATATGTGTATACGTAAACTTATTTACCCTTCTGGAATTTTTGAGAACGTCCCCGACAGGCTGGAAAAAGGAAACGCGCCACTGTGCTAAATTCATGTCCTCGTCGGCCTCGGCCATCAGCTCCTTTGGCCAATTATCTCTCTTGATAAACCCAGCAGTATTCACGAAACAGGTGAGGCCTCGCCTGTGTGGACACGCCCGGCGTCCCCGCGACCCGCGTGGATTTTCCCATCTATAGCATATTGAAGCATAAGAATACAAAATTTGTGGATATAGTGAGTGACCCGGGGATATTATAATTTACAATCATGATTTTACTTAATACTAATTGTGCACAATATTTTTACTATAAAAACTAAACCTTAGAGATTATGTAAACTTAATTTTATGACAATATTCTTTTAATGTGCGATAGGTGCTAAAATCCACACCGGGCACGAGGAGGCCGGGCCCGGAGCTGTTGCCGGTTCTGGCTAGGCCTTATCGGTTTCGTGAATACGGCTGACTGGGAGAGTAGAGACACCACACGTTTTAGTAGCGAAAACAATTACAAAGAAAGGGTTAAAAAAACCTTTTTGTAAAAATTAGATACCCAAAAGATTTAATCAGTTAATTTGATATCCAATTTTTTATTAAACAAAATAAATTTTATATTTTGTTCATTGTCTTTTTTAGTATACTGCACTGACTTAACCTAACTATTTGTATCAAAAATATATAATATTTCAATAAAGCTTGAATTTTCTATCTGAAAATGTTAGCATAAAAAGCTTTAATCTTTTCTTTTTTTAGGCATTTAATCTGCTTGAGTATTATCATAAAAAACCAACAAAAACATCTGTAAATTTTGTATCTCCCACTGCTGGAATTTTATTTCCG
>JASAMX010025094.1:0-23390 GCA_030248175.1 Microlaimidae sp. YZB2_3
GTAAAGCCACTGAAAGTTTTAAAATAAGTAATTTATAATTTTGTAGTCTTTCAAATTTTATAAATATAAAATTGAAATGCAACTAATCTGAGAGCACTTTCTTCTTAAAAGACCACCGACCCGAATTTTTTATGCTCGGTAGATACATAAGGGTTTATAAAAAAGCGAAAACAAAACTTCTGGCTGACCACTAGAATTTTCTAACTTCATTGCTTATTTTATTTAATTTTAAATAATATGAAACGCATATTAAGGTTTCTTTTAAATTAACAACAGAATATAATAGTTATTTTGTGTCTGAAAAGCTCACTTCCTTAGATATTATGTTTTTTTTAAATTTATTCTTAATTGTATACGTAATTTAAAGTCTCAAATTGACAGTAATAAACGAACAGCAGAACCGAGTAACAGTGCCAATTTACTAAGAAATAAAGAAAAGGTTGAAAGGTTAGTTTTAAAATCAACTTTTCATTAATTTTAATATTTAAAATCATTTTTTAATATCTTCAGACCTCACGCCACTCACCAAAACCCCTGTGAAATGTGGGGCCATTGACTAAACCTTACACCAGCAGCAGTGCTGAAATAGGGTTTTAGGTGGTCATATTGAATATCCATAGCTGCCCCTCTACCCTAAAAAATAAATACCTTAATTTTTTACGGGTTGCAGGGGATTGCACAAAGCGTTGCGAAATCTGGCCCTAAAACTTTGCGGCGTTTTTTTAATAGTAAATACGTAATAAATTCCCTCTCTCATCATGTCTTACTGTTTTTTTATTTTACAATTTTTAATTTAAGTACTAAAGGTAAACCCAACGTGGCTGCAACAGTTGTTTGTTGGATTAAAAAATGTCTCTCATTAAGTAACTATTCAAATCAGATTCTCGTGATTTCAGTGATTACTTAATGGGAGACATTTTTTTATTTAAAGAACAACTGTTGCAGCCACGTTGGGTTTACCTTTAGTTACAATACAACAAACTAAATTAGAGGCTGCTTGAAATTAAATTGTTTTAATGTTTAGTAGTTTTTCAACACTTGGCCAATAAAATCTTTAAAAATTTTTTCACAAGTTTTTAAAAGTGTACATAAAAATACATGTACTTTAAAATATTCATTAAGAAAGCAAACTACTGTTTATTCATGTTTCTGATAATGTTCTTATGATATATAAATTTTACTGCTCTAGCCTATGCTTTGCTAAAATCTGTTAAGTTAAGTATAGTAAACTTAGTATTTAAATCTTTGAAATATGACATATTAAGTAAATTTGTAAAATATTTTTTGTTTATTTTAGATCAAATAACTCTCGCTCCCTTAGTTACAATACAACAAACTAAATTAGAGGCTGCTTGAAATTAAAATAAAGATAAAGATAAAGATTTATTTTCTAGAGTACATTAGAACATGATAAAAAAAAAATAAACACAAATGTTTTTAATTAGTGTTACAAAATACAGTGTTAATGCAACCCAGTTGAGTTACAATAACAAACACCGAGAGAAAAAAATTACATAATATACATAAAAAGTATTACAAAGGCAGACCTGGCTCGCTAGAAAAGAATGACTAAAGGCTTTAAATTATAAAGCTCTTCTTTTAGTCATTTAGTAATCTATTACAAGTTTACCACTGCTATAAGGATTTTTTAAATTGATACAATGTTTTGGCACATACTTGTGCTTCACTTAGCAAATTCCATTTATTTGTGACTTTATTAAAGAAAACTGTATTTTTTGCAATTTAGCTTACAATGTTTAATTTTGATCTTTTTTGAATGCCCCCTAGTTGGATTTTCATTTATCACAAAATATTTATCTGGATTTAAATTTACCAAACCATTTATTATTTTGAATGTTTCAATTAAATCTATTTTATCTGTACGTTCTTCTAAAGTCTTCAATTGGAGTATGCTTAATCTATTGTTATATCCATTATCAAACATATTACATCTTTTAAATAATCTTTTAGTAAATTTTCTTTGGACTTTTTCTAAAATATATTTATCTTTATTCATGTAAGGATTCCAAACAGGACTGGCATATTATAAGACTGGGCGGACAAAACTTTTATAGGCAGTGAGATAATTTTTAATTGATTTTGATTTAAAACATCTAAAAATTAAATTAGTTGTTTTTAAAGCTTTACCAGCTATTTTCTGACAATGTATTGAAAATTTAAGGTTGTTGTTTATGTATACCCCTAGATCCTTTACTAATTTAGTTTTAGGCAATTTCTTTTTATTTAAGTAATAATCCGTTTGGTTTTCATATTTTTTATTATTTATATGTAGAACTTCACATTTATTATTTATATGTAGACAGACATAGTTGCCAGTCGAAAGCCCATTTAGCAATTCTATTCAGATCATCTTGTAATTTAATTCTATTGTCATATATCTCTGAATAACAAGAATAGACTTTTGCATCATCTGCAAAAAGCCTAATCTCAGAGTTTTGTACACAATTGACAATATCGTTAATATATATTAAAAAAAGGAATGGTCCTAAAACAGAACCCTGTGGTACCGAGCTACTAACTGGGTAAGAATCGGAAATAGTATCATTTATTATTATTTTCATTTCTCTATTTGTTAGAAAAGCTTCTATCCAATTTAGCAGCTTTCCAGAAATCCCATATTTATTTAGTTTATACAAAAGTTTTTGATGTGACACAGTATCAAAAGCTTTTGCAAAGTCCAGATATATTATGTCAACAGATTTTTTGTCATTAACAGCTGTAGTCCAATCGTTGTAAGAATCAAGGAGTTGTGTAGTTGTTGAGCTTTTATCTTTAAAACCATGCTGAAGGTGAAATAATATGTTTTGGAAAAGATAGAAAGCTCATACTTTACAATTTGTTCCATGATTTTACAACAATAACAAGTCAGTGAGATTGGACGGTAATTTTCCTTTTCAGATTTAGTAAGTTTTTTATAAACTGGTGCGGTAAAGGCAGTTTTCCAGTCTTGTGGAAGTGAACTGGTGTTAAAAGATTTTTGAAAAATTTTTGAAAGTGGTTCTGCAATGACTTTAGCTAAGCGTTTTAAAAACAGTGCAGGTATGCCATCAGGAGTACGCGACAATTTGTTTGGTAGTTTTTTTTTAATTTTAAAACATCTCTAACTGTAAATATAATGTTTTCAAGTATGTGGTTATTTAAGGGTTCAAAATAAGGGAGATTTTTGTCATCTTTAGTGAAATTTGAGCTAAAATACTCACCAAAGATTTTTACTTTTTGCACATCTTCAGTGGCAAAATTTCCATCAGCGCATTTTATGGGGGGTATATTTTCCTTAGGTTTAATTCTTTTGTTGATAAATTTATAAAAATGACCAATATCATTTGATCTAAGTGCTTCTGCTTCTCTATCTGAATTAAATTTACTAACGCATTTTGTATGTTTTTTTGAAATTTCTTTATATTGTTTTGAGAAATTTAAGTTATTATGTCTAGTTTTCCACAAATGTTTCTTTTTGTTTTGAAGTTTATGTATGAATTTAGGGTAACGACATTTTTTCTTAGTACTTATTTCGTATTTTTTTATTAATGGCACATGTATAAGTATAATATCAGTAATTATTTTTATAAAATTTACCTCAGTATTCTTTTACTGTATTTAGATTTTGAAAATTAAAGTCCCAGTTTTGAGATGAGAGAAACATAGCAAAACTTTGATAGTCAGCATTTTTAAAATCCGGTACCAAAAAGGTTTGAAGTATGATTTTTTTCATAAAAAACTGAAAATCTAATTTCACCACATATTACCAGCATGATCTGAAATTTCCAAAGTTCGGAGCTAGATTCACACTATTAAAAATCCCAGGATCATTTGGTTAATATTAAATCTAGAAAATTTTTACTGTGAGTAAGGCAGTACCCAGGAACCATTTGAGAAAGTCCTAGTAACCATAAATGTTGTATAGTATTTAGTTTCATTTTGGGAGTCGCCAAAGCAATGTGTCAGAATCCCACACTTATACCTGGTAAATTTATGTCCCCAACTAGTACTTAAATCTTTGTAAATAGTTTTGTTTGGTTAAATTTTTGTTAAATCTTTGTAAATTTGTAATTACGAAGTTTTTACATTAATTAAAATTATTTGCTTTAGCGAACTCGCTAACTTAAAATATTTACCAGTCCACATTATTTTTGTACAGACTATTTCTGTAGGAATGCTCGAATGTTTTGAAAACCAGCTTTGAAGATTGTAATTCTTGGTTTTAGTATACGTTGGGATGGGATGTTACACAAAAAATAAGTTTACATTTAGTAAAGTATATATCGGTTCTTTTTTAGAAAACTGGTTCTTAACAATACGGCTTATGATCATTTCATTATTTGACATTGTTATCCATGCAACAAAAATCTGGTAAAAAACATCAATCCACTAATACTTAATCAAGGTTGCACAAAATGGCGGCGAGTTTTGACAAGTTATTGAGAAAAGTTGGTGACTTTGATTGCTATCAAAAAGTGATGTACTTTTTACTCTGCCTACCAGCAAGTATACCTTGTGCGTGGTCAGCCTTTAATCAGGTAATATGGAATTGTTAACGTTTAATACTGTACGTATTTTTTATAGAAATTAAGTAAATATTATTATTATTCTGTATTCAAATTTATAGTTGTTATTTTAAATTTATAGTTGTTTTTTACACATACAAGTATAATCTTCTAATTAAAAAGTGGTTATTTCGCGCTTGTTAAAGATTGCTGTGAGTATGATTTTTTTCAACTGACATTTCATCAGACTGAAAAAATGGGGTAATTAGTTCAATGTATAAACGAATCATTATTATACATTGAAAGTTTTTATTTAGTGGGCAGCTGCCCAAACCAAATGCAAATTTCCTATAGTCCACACAATGTCCATCTCAGACTAAAGGTGAATTCTATCAGGGTGAAATTGTAAGGGTAGTCGAGTAACCACTCATTTTCCGAGAAAAGAACAAGCGCGGGGAACGGTGATGCCGGAAAGGAAAAAACCCCATACAAATACACAGGGAACACATATAATTAAAGGGTTTAATTATTGGTTAAATTACTACTGAGACTTAATTTTTTTTAATTTTCTTGGTTTGCGCGTTATTGTTTATTTCTGCTTTGCGGAGAACGGTCCGCTTTTAAATTCAGCCTGAAAGACATTGGGTTTAGTCCACATATTTTCTGTTTAAACATACGCCCCTTTTCATGCTCTACTCTTGGAGCATTTTTCAAGGCTAGTTTAATATATTGTCATAATTTTAGGTTTTCACAGCGGCTATTCCTGATCATTGGTGCAAACCGGAGGTGGAATGGAACAAAAACGAAAGTATTCCAAAAGAGTTCCGAGCTGGAGAATGGACGTACAGCAGATGCGAGCAGTATAATTTATCTTCCAGTGATCCCAACTCTACAATCAGTTGTCAAAACGGTTGGGACTATGATAGAGAAACGTATAAAACTACAATCGTCACTGAGGTTGTTCTATTTAGATTTATTTCATTTTAATAAATTGTTTGAGTTAGATTATTTGAAACAGAGTCAATTGAAATCTTAAAAACAAAAAAACAATGCTGTTTGGTTTCTTTTTTTCTTGATTTACGGTTTCATGATATCTTTAAAAAAAACAGTGATTCATATCAAATCTTTTTACAAAAGGTCACACAATTGCGTAGAACACCTTTTATTTCAATTTTTTATTGTTTTTTTAGTTTAATTTGGTATGTGATCTTCATTTTTGGCCTCAGCTGTCGACTATGATATTTTACATAGGAAGTTTTATAGGAAATATAATGTTTGGTTATATTGCAGACAGGTATGATAAAACTTTATAAAATATTTTTCATTTTTGTGTGGCTTATTGTTGTTAGAACAAAAAAAAATTAAAATTAAAAGTTAAAAAAACTCTGATTATGATAAAATTATTAGGTATTAGAATCAAAAAATTTCCATATATTTACATACTAGAACTCACGTGTAGCCCTGAAATAAACCTGAAATTCGCTGATCACTTTTACCGAAAAAACAGTTACCGACTGCTCCTATTTTTACTTACCGTTGATTGATTTATAAAATAAAATGTAAATTTGTAAAAATATAATTTTTGCATTTATTAAAAACACTAAAGTTATAGTGAACCATAGATAGATTAACTACAAATTTTATTAAACAAATAAAAAAATGATTTTTTTCGTTTTGCATTTTACTTTTGTTAAAAAAAATTTTACTTTTTTTACTGCTATTTCACATCTGGGATTTTTATTAATATAACGTTTACAACTATGTAATTAAAAGCTTTTTTAGATGGGGAAGAAGAGCTTCTTTTTTCTTGATTCTTGGTATTCAAGTAATTTTCGGTACTGCCAATGCCTTTGCGCCAAATATTTATGTTTTTGCTGTTCTTCGATTCATAGTTGGACTTACATTCCCTGCCCTGTATCAAATACCTTTTATCATTGGTATTTTTTAATTATTAATTTGGTTATGTAACCATGTTTTAGCGTCATCATTTTTTGTTTTTCTCAACTTGTAGTTCTTACTCCTTCAACTTTTTTTTATCATTCTGTGTAACTTCGTGTTTACTTCTTATCCAAAATTCTGTCTACGTTTTTTCTCTTTTATTTTTTTCTTTTTTAAAATATATTTTTTAGTTTTAATATATTTTACTAAACCTTTCGTTTTCATTTACTACATTTTTAAAGATTTTATTTTGAAAAGTTTATTTTTTGTTTTTTTAATTGTCCCATAATTGTTGAACATTCTTTTTTGTTTTTATTTTATTTTTAATTTTTTTTATATTTATTATATTTTTTGTAGTAACTATCTTGTTAACTATCTTGTTAATCTTGTATTAACTATTAATTATTCCTTTCGATTCCTTGTGTAATTATAATTTTTTGCTTTAACTAACTTATGTATTAATTTTTCTGATTTGTTTAAAGTTTATCGATATATTGCCGTTCAAAATTAAAACAATACGCTACAACACCAAAAATTTTTTTCAGAAACCAAAGTTTTACAAAAAAAATGTGCATTTCATGATGTGCATGGAACAACACAATTAGGTGCATCATTTTAAAAATTTTATTTTAAAAAACACAAAAAATAACGTACTTTGTCAAGGATGAATTGCCAAAAACTTAGAAACTTACGAAATCAGTGAAAAAACAGAAGTGGTGTGTTTTTACATTCACCATACAAAAGTTGGTAAGAAACAACATGGATTGGGTTCAGGACTGCACTTTTAAATTTATTCGGGTATAGGTGCTGTAAAACTTTATTGTTGTTTAAGTTCTGTGTAATTTCAGAATTTTTTTTTTCAAAAAGCTGGAAATATACACGACCTATATAAAGTTTTATCATAATAATTTAAATTATAAAACAATTAGAAATAAAACAAGCGATTTCAACTACTACTGTAGCAAAAACGGAAGAAAATAATAAATTCCATCAGAATAATTACTTTTAATTTAAACATATTTTGTGGGGATTCATTTTGTAACGGATTTGCCGTATTATTTTTGCCTGATAAGGTATGATTTTCGAATTGAACAGTATCGTTTGATAATTCAGTTTGTTCCACTTGGTCGCAGCAACTATAGTCGGCCTTGTATATGCAACAGGTTTCTTTTTGGTGACAGTAATAAATATTTTCAAGGTCGCTTATGGGTTTTGTAATGTCCTTTCGACAAACTTTTTCTGTAATTTTGCCTAAAATCACTTTATTTATCAAAAACAATTAAAAATTTTTAGCTTTGTATTTGGTACCAAATGATGTATTCAATAAAAAATGATTTTACAGAAAATAATTTTCAACAGTTAACGAGATATTAATAAAACGACTATTTTTCACAGCAAGCATTTTTGTTTTTATCACCAAGCATTTTCACATCTAATTTTTTTTTCACATCAGTCTCAACGTTTTTTTTGAAATCCTTGGCCAAATATTTTGTGACAGAGTAATTAATTTTTGATATTTAAACTTTAATTTTTTTAGAGAAAAACTAAAAATAAAATAAAATGTATAGGGTAATTGACTTAATTTCGGTCACCTTTTTTTATTTTATTGGATAAGTTTTTTCTGGTTTTTCCACTCGACCCAAAACTTGGTCTAAAAATTAAACGATAGCTATTTTTGTTATTCCAGTGCAAAATTTAAAAATTTCTGTTACACTTAAAGATCAGTGGAGGTTTTAAGTTTTTTTCTATAGTGGCCGAAATTAAGGCGCGAGCCATTAACTTCGGTCATCTAGAAAAAACTAGCTATAACTATTGCCAAACTGAACAATAAAATTGTTAAAGGTTGCAAATTTATCCTTAGGTATTGTTCTTGCTACATATAACTTAATTTTCCCGTTTGCATAATAGTTATTAGCATTACTATTACTATTACTATTACTATATACTATTACATTACTATAATAGTTATTAGCAAGACTTTAAATATTTATGTCAAAACCTTAAAAAAACAAGTTTTAATAACCTGTATTTTTGTTGAATTTTTTTATTTTTGGCTTAAAAAACGTCAAAAAAAGTCAAACGAGCAAAAAAATTTTTTTATAAATACGGTAGTACGATGATATTTAAAAACAGTAAAAAACGGCAGGTTCTTTTACCTAAATTTTAAGGTGGCCGAAATTAACGCAATCTTAAAATGCGCAGTTAGTTAAACGCGTTGCAATGTGATTTTGAAGAAAATATCAAAACATGAAGATTAACAACTTTGAGCCCTAAATAAAAAAAAATTTAAGGTTATATTGTGCTTCGTTCTAAATTTAATGCAGATTAAACACAAGGCAAAAATTCAGAAAATCAACAAAATATTCACTTTTTGTATGAAAATGTTGATAATGCAGAATAACAAAAATAAAATTTTTTTGCAAAAACACTTTATTCAACATTAATCTTGTTACTTTTGTGCTAGCTAGTTTGTGTTTTAAAAATAAGCAGATTTTTAACACCCTAAATTGGTGGCCGAAATTAAGTCATATACCCTAATTATTAAAATTATAAAATATATGAAAAAATATCAATACCCGAATCAGCTGCTGTTACAATTTTGCAAACTGTCATACCAAAGTAAATTAGGATGGTTGAAAATTTTCTTGATTTCATTGTGCAAATTTTCTACTTTATTTTAGATTCAGAAATCCATGCGCGAAGAGGCCTAAGTAAAAATTATAAACTATAAAACTAATGATGTTTTTTCTAAGTATTTTACACATATTGATCGCGAAAAATCGGTCTTATCTCATGATTATAATGTTTCGTATCCGACAAAAACCGTTAATTTGTCTCTTTGGATATAAAATATGGCAAAAATTTAGAAATTATGAACTTCAACAGATTTTTTATTTATTTTTATTTAATTTTTCACGTCATAAAACACAAGCAATAAATAACATTATTAAATCAAATAATATTTTATTCCTTAAATTTTGTTTTAAACCAATATAAAAGATTTAGTAAACTAATTCAGGGTTTAAAGGTTATTTTGTTTTGATTTTTATTTGATACTAATCTATTGAGGAAAAAATTGTATTGCCAAAAATTAATTTTCTCTGCTGAACGAGTTATTTTAAAATAAGTTATATTGCTTGGTTGAAACCACGCCTGACAGTTTTTAGATACGGATTTTAAAATAGAGCAGTTCTATTAAAATGATAAAACTTTTACAGAACAAGACCATGCAGCAGAAAGCCAGGTTTAAATTTGGTTTAATTTAAAAGGTATCAAATTTTTACCATTTCAAAAAAAACATTTTTGATCTATTTTTTAGATTTTGTTGGTGCATGATTTTTTGATGTGGTGCGCTTTAAAAAACCTGTTTCGTCTTTTGGTAATTTTAATTAGAAGCCATTTAAAAAAAACAAAACAAAAATTTTTGTAGTTTTTATGTATTTTACTCGTTTTTAAAATAAAATTCTTCCTTTTAGTTGAAATAGCAAAATCGTTTTTAAAACATACCAAAGAAAACTACCACATATGAATTGTAAAACCTAGATCAAGAGTGTGTTTTAACCTGGCTGTGTTAATTAAATACTTTAAAAAAATTGCTGTAAATATCGTTTTTGTATATAGTATTTCTATCCAAAGAACTGTGCTTAATTTTAAGTTACGTTAGTCATAATGAATTGCATTGTAACTTTGTGCAAAACACAACACATAAACAGACAATCCAAATACATATTTTATCAGTCATAAAAACGAAAAAACAATTCCAAAACGTAAACACAGTCTAAACAAAATAGCATTGTTTTTGAAATAAAAAAGTTAATTTAACTCTAACACATTTAAGATTATTTTTCATATTTCATTTTTTTTTAAATTACAAATTCTTTCGTTTTTTATATCCTAGCACTAAATTATAGTTACTTTTAGCTAATATAAAATCATAGTTTGGATGACCGTTAGCCTTAACACAGAATATATATTAAGTATGGTATTCTCCCATTTATATTATCTAACACATTAGACAGGTGCAATGATCTAAAAATATTCATACAGCTAATTTCTTGAATATTCATTTGTTTGTTTGTCGTTGGATACATAGAAACATAATTAAATAATCTTCTCGAGCCATTTTGACTCTTTTCAATTATGTTTAACGATTAGGTTCCCAATTTAGTGCGTGACAGCATGTAAATTATGGAATAACAAATTAGATGGCATTATGTCCTTCTATACTGATTGAATAACACATTTTGCTTTTTCCCATAGTTTTGATTGTAATTAAAAAGGAAGTAAGCGTATGCAATGAAAATGTTTCTGGTGCCTGTCACATATGAATGTATTGCATGCCAATTACACCTGTAAACATAGGTAAACAAACATACCAATTACACTTACTGTACATGCAATAATTATTAAAACTGTAGTAATTACAGTCGGCAAAAACATAATACAAAACTGAGAACAGTGTGGATTTTCCCAGAAGATTTTTGTTAAAAAAAACAGTAAAAAAGCGTTGTAACTACGCTTGCAATAGTATTTATTAAAAAACTGTTGATAAAGTCTATCTGTATAAAAATATGTGCATTGATAAAAATAATAATAATATGTGCATTGATAAAAATAATAAAGTTAATTATATGTCACATATATGTGTTTATCGGGAACGGGACACGAGGGTACTGGACACGAGGGTACTAGACACAAAGGTACTGGAAACGACGGTACTGGACACAGAGGTACTGGACACCAGGGTACTGGACACAAAGGTACTATACACGAGGGTACTGGAAACAAAGGTACTGAGCTTAAAAAAATTGCGTTCACCACAACTTCGCGGTAAAATCGATTCATTATGCAAGGGAGACATGAGGGTACTGGACACGAGGGCACTGACGAGCAAAAAACATAACCTTCCCGCATAAAGCAGAATAAAATAATTGCATAACAATAGTTTGTTTTACTTAAATATCAATTAGTTTGTTTGACTGACTTGTAAAAGGTAGGATAATAAAAATTTATTGGGAAAATATAAAACAAAAAAAATTTTTCATAACATTAAAAGATTTTCGTGTAATTTGTCTACATTTTGGTGCATTTTTTATATAATAACTAGCTTAAAAAATGTTGAGAATCTATGAGACGACTCGAAAGATAATAAACATTAAGTTTGCTTTTATGCTTTGATTGTGCTGTCAAAACATTTTTGTGGTTATTTTTCGTGGTGTGTTGAAAAAAATGAATTCTTAATAATGCTTTCGGAAAAAATAACGCAAAAATAATTGCAAATAATTATGCTATTAATAACCTTTCAAAAACATTTTAGTAAAATATTTTCCGAAAAACAATTACTTGCCCTTTTCACCTGTAAATTATTTGGTATTTTTTAAAAATACACTATTATTGAAATATTATGATAAAGTTTAGATTAATTTTTGGGTTTTGCTTAGGCTTAAGACTGGTTCATACTTATGACAAAACGTCCTTTGGACAAAGTCCAAAGGATAAAGATCCTTTGGACTTTGTCCAAAGGACAAACACAGCGTAAAAACGTCTTTTGGACTTTGTCTTTTGGATTTTGTCCAAAGGACAAAGTCCAATGGACAACGTGTTCATACTTTTTGTCCTTTGGATTTTTCCCTTTGTATTTCGTCCAAAGGACGAAATCCAAAGGACTTTCAAACAAAAACAAAAAGGACAAAAACAAAAAAGACAAAAAGGACTTTCGTCTTTTTTGTTCTTTTTGTCCTTTGTCCAAAGGACGTTTTAGCTTTTTAAAATTGTCCCTTGGACTTTGTCCGAAGGACGTTTGTCATAAGTATGAACCAGCCTTTAGGAAACTAAAGTTTACCGTGCAATGGGTTTTGAAGACTCCCAAAGATCCGTTGTTGGATTATTTTACGCAGGACTCTATACTTAGATTTAAATACATAAAATATAATAGATGAAAAATCTAACAATTGTATGTTTTTGGATTATAAAAGCACATTTTGTTTGCCTTGTTTTAAATGATCAACATGTGTTCAAGTGAATTCCTTAAAGGTGCAGTGCGAAGTCAAACTTTTTGTCTTCGATATTGATAAATAATTCTTTGTGAAAACATTACCCCTGCCCCCAATAGCCCACAAAAATTTTTTCAACAAAATATCTCCCGTGTTTCAGGAGTTATGACCCCCGAAAATGGCATTTTTCGACAATTCTGTACATAACAGATTGCTCAATGGGTATAAAGATTTACGTTACAAATTATGCACTCAAAGAAAGCGGCTACTTTCTACTTTAATTTGATACCTTGATCGTTAAGACTGGTGCAATACTTGTCGAAATATTGCGTTTCCCGTACCAAAAATCCCCAACTTAAACACCAAATGACGGCAGTGACTTTGTGAAGTTTGCCCAACCTTTCTTTTCTTCACAAATTTTTTCAACAAAATATCTCCCGTGGTTCAGGAGTTATGACCCCCGAAAAATGGCATTTTTCGACAATTCTGTACATAACAAATTGCTCAATGGGTATAACGATTTACGTTACAAATTATGCACTCAAAGAAAGCGGCTACTTTTTACTTTAATTTGATACCTTGATCGTTAAGATTGGTGCAATATTTGTCGAAATATTGCGTTTTCCGTACAAAAAACCCGCAATTTTTTCGTTAAAAACACCAAACGATGGCAGTGACTTTGTGAAGTTTGCTTAACCTTTCTTTTCTTCACTTCATGTTTTTAGCAAAAAATCGAGAGTTTTTTGTACAAAAAACCCAATATCTCGACAAATACTGTATCAGTCTTATTGATCGAGGTATAAAATTAAAGTAGAAAGCAGCCGCTTTTTTGAGTACATATTTTGTAACTTAAATCGTTATACCAAAAATATATAATATACCGAAAAATGTGCAACTCCTATATAAAAAAGTGCGGAAACGTAGGCCATTATATAGCCTCTCCATTAAATACACTCCCTATAATGGCATAGTAGCCATTTTAATTTGGCGTGTTAAAATGGAGAGAAGCTATTATAATAGCCATTTATCGACTTAATTTCACTTCATATATACTCACAAGTGTAATACTGTCCGGGCCGCATGAGTTTTACCGTGTTGGACAGAATTAAACGAACACGGGAAAACTCGTGCGGCCCGGAAAGTATTACATTTGTGAGTATATATGAAGTGAAATTAAGTCAATAAATGGCTATTATAATAGCTTCCTCTCCATTTTAACTCGCCGAATTAAAATGGCTACTATGCCATTATAGTGGAGAGTGTCATTTAAATGGAGAGGCTCATTATAATGGCCTACGTTTCCGCACTTTTTTATATAGGAGTTGCATATTTTTCGGTATATTATATATTTTTGGTTATACTAATTGAGCAATCGTACAGAATTGTCAAAAAACGCCAATTTCGGGGGGTCATAATAACTCCTGAACCGCTGGAGATATTTTGTTGAAAAAGTTTTTGTGGGCTATCGGGAGCAGGGGTAAGGTTTTCACAAAAATTTTCAAAATTGAAGGCAAAAAGTTTGACTCCGCACCGCACCTTTAAGCTACAGTGGACTAAAAAAGGCAAAAAGTTATTTATAAGATTTCTACTGCTAAAGACTATTTTTGCAGAAGTTATTTTTTTCAAAGATTTTATCAAAAAACTTAATTATTTTAATCAAGAGTCGATTAAAAGAGTCTAAATATAAAAATGACAGCAAAAAACTGCAATCCGCTTTGTATTTTCATATGTGTAGCTATATGTTTTAGAAAAAAAAACTGTAATAAATAATTTCTTGGCGTTCTCATTTCACTCATGATTGTTTAATATTAATTTTTTAGTTTTTTAAAGGCAGGGTTTCGAAGCTCCAGATATTTGGAGTAAGCTTCAAACATTATCATTGTTTTTGTTAAAATAAAAAGCTATAGTATATAATTTGTGTAAAATAACCTTTAAATTTCGTGTTTTAGTATAATGTTTTTTTAACAATTTACGTAGTTTTTTTATTATTAAATTGCATTATATTTAAGCAAGAATAAATGTTATTTATAATTAAAAACAAAACGACCTATGCACGTTTAATTGTCTATGCGTTCAAACCATTAAAATTTAATTCAACTCATTGAGTTCTCATTCAGCTCATTCAGCTCATTAAAATTTACATATTTGTGGCTAACGTATTTTTTCTTAGCTCAGTACCCTTGTGTCCAGTACTCTCGTGTCCAGACCTTCGTGTCCACTACTCTCGTGTCCTAGAATCTATAATTGATTCATAATTATTTATATAAATTACTGTCTATTTTTTTAGAAAATCGGTAGTTAAATTATGTAATCAAATAAACACCAATTGGTTTTTTTTTAATTTTTCAATTTTTTTGTGTGATATTTTAAAAATTTACTTTGTTTTTATTTTAAAGAAAGTTAATATTATTGAGCATTTATTTGTACAAGTTACTATGGTTAAATTATATTTGGCTAACCTTTTTAAGTTTTCATGGGAACATGAGCGGACCAATTAAATTTGTGCGGTTACAACGTTTTTTAAAGGAAACGAATTGAAGCGCAGAATTGTGTTTCAATTCCCGCCTTTTTACAAAATAATACAAAAATTCGTCAGATTTAGCCCTTAAAAAATTAGCATTTTTTCAAATTGAGTAATCTGATAAATGATTGTTAAAATAAGGTATTAAAGCTTTAATATTAACCTGTTTTTGCAGAAAATTATAAAGTATACTTTTCTTTTTTAAATAGTCCTTCAATATCTGCAAATCAGCTAGATTTGATCTGCTTAGGAGCGATAACAGTCCCATAAATAGTGAAGCTCTCAGTGGGCAAACTTTTTAAAATTTTGTGATGCTTACATTACAAGTTTTTAGGATGGAATGATCGGCCCGCGGGGCCGAATTTACGGAGGAATGATTGCTCGGATTTTTTTCGGTGTCGCCATGTGTCTACTGGGCATTGCAGCCTCTTTTATCAGAGAGTGGCTCATTTCTCTACTTTAATCTGTAACGCCCCATTCGCTATTCTTTTTTCTTACTGGTGGTAAGTTTACACACATACAATTGACTAAACCTCATGTCTTCCAGGGGTGAAATCAAGGGCGTAACAGCTCTCCGCCAGGAAGAAATAAAAGCAATAAACCCATGAGCGAGAAAAATTTTAAAAAAGTTTTCAGCGGTTTTATGTAACTCAATTATTATTCATTCCTTCATGTGTTTCTCTGCACGTGATATTTTCTCAAAAAAGGCGAGTGGTTCCTTTACCATCTCATCTATTTTCACCCCTATAGAAATTATTTTTGAGTTCTTAATAAGGGTTTTTTAGTGTATTGAAAAGAGGTACTATACAGCTAGCGCCAATCATATGTGGGAGGTAATTAGAGAAACAGCAAGCGACTAGTACATTTTACTATTTTAAATATTTCAAATATTTATTGGTTTATATATCTCTACTTTTTTCCTTCAAAATTTTCTTAAATATGTCTTTAATTGTACAAAAGCAAAAGCATTTTTTTGAGAGATTTTTAGTTTTTTCCCGCTTGCGTAGGTACGGCGCTGCTGGCGCGCTTGCTTTCCACATTTTTAATGTTTCAATTACGGAATGCTTTATTTAAAAGTTTGGAATCGACTTTTTAAATTAATTTTTAAATTTTCAATAATATTACTTTTTTTGAAATAAAAACAAAGTAAATTTTTAAAATATCCACAAAAAATTGAAAAATTAAACTAATTGGGTGTTTATTTGATTACATAATTTACTACCGATTTTCTAAAAAATTAGACAGTAAATTTATATAAATAATTATGAATCAATTATAGATTCCAGGATACACTAGAATAGTGGGACATGCAGATCCTTATACACGGGGTACTGGACACAGGGTACTGGCTAAGAAATACGTTAGCCACAATATGTAATTTTATGGCTGATGGCTGATGGACTCATGGTTGATTATTTTTGGTTTGCGCATAGACATCACGTGCATAGGTCGTTTTGTTTTTAATTATAATACATTTATTCTTGCTTAATATAATGCAATTTAATAATAAAAAAACTACGTAAATTGTTAAAAAAACATTATACTACTTAAATTTAAAGGTTATTTTACACAATTATAGCTATAGCTTTTTATTTTCAAACAATGTATGTTTGAGCTTCTCCAATATCTGGAGCTTCGAACCCTGCCTTTAAAACTAAAATTATATTAACAATCATGAGTGAAAAATGAGAACGCCAAGAAATTATTTATTACAGTTTTTTTTCTAAAACATATAGCTACACATATGAAAATACAAAGCTGATTGCAATTTTTTGCTGTCATTTTTATATTCTAGACTCTTTTACTCGATTCTTGATTAAAAATAATTAAGTTTTTCTATAAAATCTTTGAAAAAAAATAACTTCTGCAAAAATAGTCTTTAGCAGTAGAAATCTTATAAATAACTTTTTGCCTTTTTTAGTCCACTGTAGCTTAAAGGTGCGGTGCGGAGTCAAACTTTTTGCCTTCAATTTTGAAAATTTTTGTGAAAACCTTACCCCGCTCCCGATAGCCCACAAAAACTTTTTCAACAAAAAAACCAAGCGGTTCAGGAAACGATTATGACCCCGAATTTGGCGTTTTTTGACAATTCTGTACGATTGCTCAATTTAGTATAACCAAAAATATATAATATACCGAAAAATATGCAACTCCTATAAAAAAAGTGCGGGAATGTAGGCCATTATGGAGGCCTTTCCATTGAAATGACATTTTCCACTATAATGGCATAGGAGCCATTTTAATTCGGCGAGTTAAAATGGAGAGGAAGCTATTATAATAGCCATTTATCTGACCTAATTTCGCTTCATATATACTCACAAATGTAATACTTTCCGGGCCGCACGAGTTTTCCCGTGTTCGTTTAATTCTGTCCAACACGGTAAAACTCATGCGGCCCGGACAGTATTACACTTGTGAGTATATATGAAGTGAAATTAAGTCAATAAATGGCTATTATAATAGCTTCCTCTCCATTTTAACTCGCCAAATTAAAATGGCTACTATGCCATTATAGTGGAGTGTCATTTAAATGGAGAGGCTCATTATAATGGCCTACGTTTCCGCACTTTTTTATATAGGAGTTGCACATTTTTCGGTATATTATATATTTTTGGTATAACGATTTAAGTTACAAAATATGTACTCAAAAAAGCGGCTGCTTTCTACTTTAATTTTATACCTCGATCAATAAGACTGATACAGTATTTGTCGAGATATTGGGTTTTTTGTACAAAAAACTCTCGATTTTTTGCTAAAAACTGGAAGTGAAGGAAAGAAAGGTTGGACAAACTTCACAAAATCACTGCAGTCGTTTGGTGTTTTAAAAAAAATTTGCGGGTTTTTTGTACAGAAAAGGCAATATTTCGACAAATATTGCACCAATCTTAACGATCAAGGTATCAAATTAAAGTAAAAAGTAGCCGCTTTCTTTGAGTGCATAATTTGTAACGTAAATCGTTATACCCATTGAGCAATTTGTTATGTACAGAATTGTCGAAAAATGCCATTTTTCGGGGGTCATAACTCCTGAACCACGGGAGATATTTTGTTGAAAAAATTTGTGAAGAAAAGAAAGGTTGGGCAAACTTCACAAAGTCACTGCCGTCATTTGGTGTTTAAGTTGGGGATTTTTGGTACGGGAAACGCAATATTTCGACAAGTATTGCACCAGTCTTAACGATCAAGGTATCAAATTAAAGTAGAAAGTAGCCGCTTTCTTTGAGTGCATAATTTGTAACGTAAATCTTTATACCCATTGAGCAATCTGTTATGTACAGAATTGTCGAAAAATGCCATTTTCGGGGGTCATAACTCCAGAAACACGGGAGATATTTAGTTGAAAAAATTTTTGTGGGCTATTGGGGGCAGGGGTAATGTTTTCACAAAGAATTATTTATCAATATCGAAGACAAAAGTTTTGACTTCACTGCACCTTTAAGTAATTCACTTTAAAACATTTTTATATTTTAAAACAAGCAAAAAAAAATGTGATTTTATAATCCAAAAACATACAATTGTTAGATTTTTCATCTATTATATTTTATGTATTTAAATCTAAGTATAGAGTCCTGCGTAAAATAATCCAACAACGGATCTTTGGGAGTCTTCAAAACCCATTGCACGGTAAACTTTAGTTTCCTAAAGGCTGGTTCATACTTATGACAACCGTCCTTCGAACAAAGTCCAAGGGACAATTTTAAAAAGCTAAAACGTCCTTTGGACAAAGGACAAAAAGAACAAAAAAGACGAAAGTCCTTTTTGTCCTTTTCGTTTTTGTCCTTTTTGTTTTTTTGTTTTTGTTTGAAAGCCCTTCGGATTTTGTCCTTTGGACGAAAATACAAAGGGAAAAATCCAAAGGACAAAAAGTATGAACAGGTTGTACTTTGGACTTTGTCCTTGTACAAAATCCAAAAGAGACAATCCAAAGGAACGTTTTTACGCTGTGTTTGTCCTTTGGACAAAGTCCAAAAGGATCTTTATCCTTTGGACTTCGTCCAAAGGACGTTTGTCGATAAGTACGAACCGAGCTTGAAGCCTAAGCAAAACCCAAAAATTAATCTAAACTTTATCATAATATTTCAATAATAGTGTGTTTTTAAAAAATACCAAATAATTTACAGTTGAAAAGGGCAAGTAATTGTTTTTCGGAAAATATTTTACTAAAATGTTTTTGAAAGGTTATTAATAGCATAATTATTTGCAATTATTTTTGCGTTATTTTTTCAAAGATTTTATCAAAAAACTTAATTATTTTAATCAAGAGTCGATTAAAAGAGTCTAAATATAAAAATGACAGCAAAAAACTGCAATCCGCTTTGTATTTTCATATGTGTAGCTATATGTTTTAGAAAAAAAACTGTAATAAATAATTTCTTGGCGTTCTCATTTCACTCATGATTGTTTAATATTAATTTTTTAGTTTTTTAAAGGCAGGGTTTCGAGCTCTAGATATTTGGAGTAAGCTTCAAACATTATCATTGTTTTTGTTAAATAAAAAGCTATAGTATATAAATTCCGTGTAAAATAACCTTTAAATTTCGTGTTTTAGTATAATGTTTTTTTAACAATTTACGTAGTTTTTTTATTATTTAATTGCATTATATTTAATAAATAATAAATGTTATTTATAGATTAAAAACAAAACGACCTGCACCACGTTTTAATTGTCTATGCGTTCAAACCATTAAAATTTAATTCAACTCATTGAGTTCTCATTCAGCTCATTCAGCTCATTAAAATTTACATATTTGTCGGTCAACGTATTCTTGGTAGCTCATAACCTTGCGTCCAGTACCCTCGTGTCCAGATCTTCGTGTCCAGTACCCTCGTGTCCTGGAATCTATAATTGATTCATAATTATTTATATAAATTACTGTCTAATTTTTTAGAAAATCGGTAGTTAAATTATGTAATCAAATAAACACCAATTAGTTTTTTTTAATTTTTCAATTTTTTGTGTGATATTTTAAAAATTTACTTTGTTTTCTAATCAAAAAGCTCAACATCATTGAAAATTTAAAAATTAATTTTAAAAAGTCCATTCCAAACTTTTAAATAAAGCATTTTTAATTTAAACATTAAAAATGTGGAAAGCAAGTGTGCTAGAAGTGCTGTACCTACGAAGCGGGAAAAAACTAAAAATCTCTTAAAAAATGCTTTCGCTTTTGTAATATTAAGACATATTTAAGAAATTTTGAAGAAAAAAGTCGAGATATTAAACCAATAAATATTTGAAAATATTTAAATCGTAAAAATGTACTTAGTTGTTAAGTCTTTTTTAAATTACCTCCCCACATATGATTGGCGCTAGCTGTATTGTACCCTCTTTCATACACTAAAAAACCCTTATTAAGAACTAAAAATGTAATTTTTATCAGGGTGAAATAAATGAGTGGTAAAGTAACCAATCGCTGTTTTCGAGAAAATATCACGTGCAAAGAAACACATGACGCAACTAAATAATAATTTGGTTCACATAACTGCTGAAAACTTTTTTTAAAATTTTTCTCGCTCTATGGGCTTTATTGTTTACCTCCTCCTGGCGGAGAGCTGTTACGCCCTCCACTCCACCCTGGAAGACATTAGCTTTAGTCAAAATTGTATGTGTGTAACTTACCACCAGTAAGAAAAAAGAATAGCGAATGGGGCGTTACAGATTAAAGTAAGAAATGACCACTCTCTGATAAAAGAGGCTACAATGCCCAGTAGACACATGGCGACACCGAAAAAAATTCCGACAATCATTCCTCCGTAAATCGGGCCCCGCGGGCCCATCATTTCCATTTTAAAAACTTGTAAATGAAAGCATTAGAAAAGTTTTAAAAAGTTTGCCCACTTGAGAGCTTCACTATTTATGGGACTGTTATCGCTCCTTCCCAAGATCAAATCTAGCTGATTTGCAATATTTTGAAGCGACTATTTAAAAAGAAAGTATACTTTATAATTTTCTGCAAAAACAGTTTAATTTTAAAGCTTTCATACCTTTTTTTAACAATCATTTATCAGATTACTCAATTTGAAAAAATGCTAATTTTTTAAGGGCTAAATCTGACTAATTTTTGTATTATTTTGTAAAAAGGCGGGAATTTCTTGAAACACAATTCTGCGCTTCAATTCGTTTCCTTTAAAAAACGTTGTAACCGCACAAATTTAATTGGTCCGCTTGTGTTCCCATGTAAAACTTAAAAAGGTTAGCCAAATATATTTTAACCATAGTAACTTGTACAAATAAATCCTCAACAATATTAACATTTATTGAAATAAAAACAAAGTAAATTTTTAAAATATCACACAAAAAATTGAAAAATTAAAAAAAACTAATTGGTGTTTATTTGATTACATAATTTAACTACCGATTTTCTAAAAAATTAGACAGTAATTTATATAAATAATTATGAATCAATTATAGATTCCAGGACACGAGAGTAGTGAACACCAAAAAATTTGGATACACTAGGCAGAACTGCAACACAAGGGTACTGAGCTAAGAAAAGTATGAAATGAGCCACAAATATGTAAATTTTAATGAGCTGAATGAGCTGAATGAGAACGGAATGAGTTGAATTAAATTTTAATGGTTTGAACGCCATAAGACAATTAAACGTGCATAGGTCGTTTTTTTTTAATTATAAATAACATTTTTATTGCTAAAATATAAAGCACATTAAACATAAAAAATCGACGTAAATCGTTTAAAAAACATTATACTAAAACACACCAAATTTAAAGGTTATTTTACACAAATTATATACTATAGCTTCATCCAAATTTTAGGGGAGGGGGGTGTCGGCTATAATCGGGAGGTTAGTGTTTCAATTATAGGGGAGGGGGGCAAATCCCCTCCCAACACAGCCCTCCTGCCGACCTATGGGTGGCATCAAATTAAAAAAAAAGAGTTCTATGCTACTTACTGCTCCGGTAGGTGCCGTAGTTCCCACTCCGGGGCAAAAGGCCGATAACGGCGCAGTTGGGCACTCCGTAATGGTCTAAGGGTGTTCAGCCGCTTCCATCCGTCCTTGGACTCGACGCTCGCCTCGTCCTCGTCTGTCATTATCACGTGACCACGAGGACTATAGCGTACTTCTCTAAACGACACAATTTTGCATGCAGTCTATAATGACAAAAATTTGCATAAATTCGCATAAGTTTCGTTATAACGACTTAAATTTGCATAAGTTTGGTCTTATAAGTCTTTGCAAATGGACTGGGCGCTCATCTTGTCCTCATCTGTCATTATCACGTGACCACGAGGACTACAGCGCCATTCTAAAATGAAAAGAAATTTGCATAAGTTTCAAAGCACTAAAAATCAACTTTAGCTAGAAATCCTAGCAAGCAATATGACTACTAAGTAAAATATCCAAGTAGGGCTAAAAAATACGTTCGCAACTGCTTCATTTTTTTTAAATTTTTTGCATTAAAAACCGCACAAGTAAATACCGAACGCACTATTCATCATACTTAACGTTCAATCAGCTGCGTGCCATCCATGCTCATGCTAAATAAACGACCCCATATATGCAAATTATTTTTATTATTTAAGATTCATAAATTAAGGATTAATCAAAGATTAATTAAAGATTAATCATCTAAGGCCTGCGCCTTGGGTGATTGATCCTACCTTACCTGCGCCGATTATTTGTACACCATAAAAATACCAGACTCAAAATTTTAGTTTTAAATGTACCAAACGCACAATTTACTCCAAAAAAATCTGAGCTTCTATCGGAATAATAACTAGCTTAGCTTATAGTTAGCTACCAACCTAGATCGTAGTCCTTGCAACGGCTGGACGGGAGCTGTGGGGATTGTTCTTGTAGAGTACGTCCAGGATCTTGGACTTGGCCTGGGAGACCGTGTCGCAGCTGAGGACGCGGCAGGGGATCGTTTCTTTCGGGTGGCTCTCCACTGACGGAACAACGTGAAGCGTCTGAAATTAACGTCTTGATTTCCTAGGTTCATCTTCAAATAAATTTAATTGTAGCAACTCAGTACTTAAAGTCGGTCAAGCCTTAATTTCGGCCACCGGCTGTTGTTTTTGCAGTACGTATAGTCATAGGTCACCGACCTTCGACGGCTCAGGGGGGGGGGTCCACACCCCGGGGTGTGGAGGTTTTTGACCTCCAGGGGGGGGGGGGCACACCCCGGGGTGTTGTTTTAGAAGAAAAGCAGGGGGGGTGGTACCACCCCGGGGTCTTTTTTTTTTTAACAAAATATAAAATTTATTGACGAAATTTGACCAATTTTAAAGCATTTTTTTGGGATTGTCTGGTGGGGGGGGGTGGTCAAAAATGGGCCTTAGTGGGGGGGTCAGGGGTTCAAGGGGTCGATTGGGGGGAGGGGTCAAAAATGGGCCTTAGGGGGGGGACTCGTGACAGGCGGTACGGGGGGGGGCGACCCCCCCTATTCCCCCCCCCCTTCGGTGACCTATGC